>CM064525.1:41846151-42035757 GCA_032716605.1 Paralithodes platypus
CCATCCCTAGTCTTTGCTTGAGCCAGAGGGTTTCCCAGGGTTCTCCTGAAAACTTCTCTGATTTTACGGCCTATTTCATTCACCATCTTAAGGGTGGTAGGGCCGAAGACTCCTGAAGTTTCGAATGCCAGGGGCTCGAACTGATGATTTCTGGCGATGGCTTGATATTTTTCTCGCTTTTTATTTTCTGCTATCCGGGCGGCTTCACCTGCTTCGTCGGCGTTTCTGGCGATGTTGGTTGTGGAGAAAGTGTCAACACATGTGGCATCCCACACGAGGCACCGGCCATTCTTGTAAGGGAAAGTGGTCATCCCATCTGGCCGTTTGCCGTCTTCTCTGTGAAGTCCATGTGGTTCGAGGATTGATGCACGGTTAGCACTCTGCAGGGCCCGTTTTATGACATCATTTAGAGCAGAGTGTCTTGGCAGGCGGCCTGCGTTGTAATTACATGACAAGGCATGGTGACCTTGAGCATCCATCCACCCACCACACTTGCAAGTGTGTGGGTGACAAACTGCCGCACCCACTCTGAGCGCGATGGCAACCCGGAGCGCTTCAGCATCCAAGTGAGTTCCAAGAGGTGGGATGGAGATGGCGTGTAACCACAAGCCACTCTCCGAACGGGCGGCTGCCTGGAGGCGTGCTTTTGCACCCCCGGTAAGATTGTTAAGGGTTCTATTTCGGCATTGTGATAAGAAAAACTTATAACATAATAACGTAGGGATGTGGCGACCCCATCGCTCATCACTTTGTGGCGCAGATTTGCCCCTGGAGGTTGGGACTGGGAATCCCACCTCCAGAATTGTTAGGAGGGGAGGCTGTAGGCACCAGCCGAAAACAGGGCCGGTACTCCCAGGGAGTGTTATTGTGACTGATTAAGAAGAGCTGGAACTCGTGTTTTCAACCACGTGGGCCTCCCTAGCTTATCCTGTTCTGTGCCTCATCAAAAATTGGAGGGGCAACAACCTCAGGCCCTGCCCTTCAAAACACCTTCTCCTCCTATCATTACATTATATTACAAACACCTTACACACTATCTTTGTAAACAATTATGACACAATCACGACCCGCCTCGGAGTCCCCGTGGGGGGGGGGGGTCAGAAATGCCCCATCAGAATGACCCCTGGAAACGACCCCCTTAAATGCCCTGGACCACTACCTTCTACTCTTACTATCGATTGCTGCAACATTCGTGGCCTTTCCTCTAAATTCCACTCTGTGGAACACTACTTCTCCTCTGCCACCCTGATCTTCTCTTTCTCACCGAAACTCAGGTGTCTGGGATTACTGACAGCAAACCCTTCTCTGTATCCTCCTACTTTCTATATCCTCAGTTTCAAATCAAAGGTGGATGTTGCGCATATGTGCGCAACAATCTCGCTTTCTCTCGTGTTCCCAACTTAGACTCTTCTGAATCTCAACTATCTGGCTAAAGCTTTCTTGTCACTCAAAACTAAATATTTATGCGCTGTTTATCTCTCCCCTAATTCAACCGACTATCTAAAATTCTTTGACATCTAACTTTTATAGTGGAACACATTCTATCAATCTTTCCTTTTTCAGAAATCTCCATCCTAGCAGATTCCAAAGTTCACCACCACCAACGGCTCTCCTCTGGTTCCACTGACCAACATTGTGAACAAACTACATCTTTTCTTTCCTAAATGACCTAGAGCAGCTAGTCCAGCAACCAACCTGTATCCCAGATCGCTTTGGACATCGGCCCAACATTCTTGACTATAATTATTTCTAACCTCTAACCCTTCTGCTTATGCTATACATTTTTTTCTCTCCTTTGGGCTCCTCCGACCATAAACTAATATCTGTCACCAGTCCTATCTCTCGAGTACGGCTACCAGACTCTCCCAACCGGCGGCGCTTGTGGCACCTTTGCGCTGCCGACTGGGAGGCTCTTCAGCAGTACTTCTTTGATTTCCTATGGAATTACTTTTGCTTCCGTGGCCGGGGACTGTCGGAGAGTGCTGAACGCATTACCGAGGTAATCCTCTCGGGCATGGAAGGCTTACATTCCACTTTCTTTCTCTCAGTCCAATGCAAACAAATCTTGGTTTACTCACACTTGTTGTACTGCTGTCCGCAACAAGGAGAAAGCATTCAAATGGTACCGATGCCTTAAAACTCAAGAATGTCATACTTCCTATGTTTCTGCCCGGAATAAAGCCAAATCTGTTCTTCGACTTGCCAAGCACTCTTTCATCAATAATAAATGCACTGAACTATCCAACTCTAGCTCTTCCCAAGCTTTCTGGCATCTAGCCAAAAATCTCTCCAACAATTTTTCTTCCTCGTCTTTCCCTCCCCTTTTCCACTCTGATGGCACAACCATCACTTCTTCCTCTGACAAAGCTGAACTCTTCTCTAAAACTTTTGCTAGAAAACTCCACCTTGGATGATTCCGGAACTATTCCTCCCTCTCCACTCCCTCTCCCCTACTTATGCCTAATATCCTACTATCTTCTAAGATGTACTTTCACCCTCTCTGGGCTTAATACTAAGAAGGCGTACCCTGTTGTACTAAAAACTGGCTTCCGTGCTGACTCCCTGCCTAGGCAAACTCTTTTGTCTCTGTCTCTCTCTAACGTCTTCCCTTCATGCTGGAAGTTTGCTCTCATTCAACCTGTCCCAAAAGAAGGGTGACCGCTCTCAACCCTCTAACTATCGTCCAATTGCTATCATCTCTTGTATCTCTAAAGTTTTTGAAACTATTCTTGCTTCCATTTTTCTCTAGCATTTCTCTTCCTATAATCTACTCTCAGATCGCCAGTATGGCTCCTCAAGGGGTCGCTCTGCTGGTGATTTCTTTTCATATCTTACTAACTCGTGGTCATCCAACTTTCGGGTCTTCAAGTGAGACCTTTTCTATTGCACTAGACATATCGAAGGCCTTTGATAAAAAGTCTGGCACAAATCTTTACTTTCTAAACTACCCTCCTTCGGTTTCTATCCATCCATCTGTGTCATTGTCTCTATTTTCCTTTCCGGCCGTTCCATAGCTGCGGATGTGGACGGCCATCGCTCACTTCATCTTATCAACTTCAGTGTTATCCCATTCTTTTTCTTAATTTTCGTAACTGATATCTCAACTGTACCTCCCGTCCCATCCATTTTTTTTGTTTTGTTTTTTATAAAGGTGACAGTTACAAAGTGGTGTACAATCTATATTATTCTAGTTACATAATAGTTTATCTTATTGTTCCAGGACCTCCCTACAATCAACCTAGTTGTTCCCCAATTCGGCCCTCCGCCACGACCATTTCAAAGTCCCAAGTGTCTCACTCGTGTCCTCTGTAGCGGGGAGGACCTTGTTCCCCTGAGACATAGGAGTGCAGACCTGAGAAGAGAGAAAGAGAGCCGGCATCTCATCCAAGTTATGACTTGGCTTCTATGCTGGCGCTTTTTCTCCGATATTTGTTCAGCTAATCTGGCATAGAAGACGGTTGCAGAAGGTCCCATTCCTCCCGACGATGAGAAGACCAGAGAAGTAAAGCTTCCTTGATCCCTGTTCAAAATTCTTTCTTCATAAACGCGTTTTTTCTCACTTTCGGTTTTCAAGTATGCCGCCTCGAGTCCACGCATATGACTCTACCTTACACTACTCAATTAGTTTTCCTGAACGCCCCAGCCAGCAATCCCTCAAAAACAAATGTAATGAAGCCATAGAACACTTAACTTCTGATCTAACTACTATTTTCAATTGGGGCAGAGAAACCCTTGTTGCCTTTAATGCTTCAAAAACCCAATTTCTCCATCTGTCTACCCGTCCGTAACTCCCAGAGGACTATCCCTTATTCTTCAACAATACAAAAATCAATCCTTCATCTTCTCTCAATATTATTGGTGTCTCTTTTTCTTCAGCTCTCACTTGGAAGGATCATATTACCAGTCTTGTTAAGGCAGCCTCCAGGAAGCTGGGTGTGCTCAACCGCCTCAAGGGGGTAGTTACGATCGGGTCTCGTATAAATCAGTGGCTCTTATACATTGGACTAGACTGGCATAAATGCAACAACGGAAACGCTAGATCCAACCCCTGATATATAATCCCGTCGAACAAAGAACACATATACCCTCCAGATTTATATCTGCGATAGCGGGGGATCTTAACTCTCAGTATCTATATGCTTCAACTATAGGCTGATGTTCTCTGATACAGCCTATTACCTATAACATATGGTTGCTTAGTTATGGTACACAAGGAAAAGATAGTTAACTCATCTGGGTCTGTGCCACCATAGGCATCAAGATCCAGAAAATACCTTTTCAGTTCAGCTGATTTGAGTGCCATTGAATTGAGGTTGGGTTTAGCGAAACATGTCAATGGGAAAGACAATTCCTGATTACTCTGTTTATTTATAACAATATTAGATAGAAGTGTTACGATCGGGTCTTGTATAAATCAGTGGCTCTTATACATTGGACTAGACTGGCATAAATGCAACAACAGAAACGCTAGATCCAACCCCTGATATATAATCCCGTCGAACAAAGAACACATATACCCTCCAGAGTTATATCTGCGGGTATATCTGGGGTATCTTAACTCTCAGTATCTATGTGCTTCTACTATAGGCTGATGTTCTCTGAAACAGCCTATTACCTATAACATATGGTTGCTTAGTTATGGTACACAAGAAAAAGATAGTTAACTTAATTAAATCACAAGAGTGATCTAATGCAAACAAGAAGAAGGTTTACTTAACGTTACGTTAATCAATAATATCTGTCACTCCTTTATGAAAGAAAGTGTTGTAAAGTCCTCAAGCACCGAACAAGGAATCTTCTGAATAATGTCGGATGCTACTAAGAAAAACGTATCGGAAATGGAACCACAAAATAGCAGGAGGGCAGGACAATGCACGTGTAGGCTAAATACACAAAAAGGCTGGACCTATAATGTTATTGGACACAAATATTATAAGCGGTGCAACAGTAATAATGCTCGCCACGAAAAAGTAGTACTCCTATTAACAAAACTGGTCAATGCTGGTTGTGTCTCTCTACAGCAACCTAGACCTTAAAATGCTTGTGTAGATATAATGGGTATGCATAAAAGAGTATATGATCTAATCCAGCTAAAGTCTACCCGGGTTAATAAAGTCTAGCTGGGATGCGCAAAGGTACAGAATTCTGTTGGAGCAAGGCAGCTCCTAGCCTAGTGTGGACCTTGGGTCTGTGCGGCCTGATTACGTTAATATGAAGGGGTGCTCTCTTGAGGATTCTCGATCACAAGTATCGAGTATCCTCCTGGCGACCCTCAAAAAGTAAAAGCAAATAGAGTTCGAACAGTGTTGGGTGGATTAGGCAAGCAGCCCTCACGCACTAGACAGTCTAAACTCCAAGGTACACAGACAAAAGATCCACCCAGGTAACCCACAGAATCCGTAGTGTCGTGCAGCTCAAAAGTAGCCTACACACAGTGAAAACACCAACAGCAAGGTACCTGATCCCTAGTCTAGCATTATTTAACCCTGTAGAAACATTAGTGATTGATGGAGACAGTCCGAGCAATACAATCTCCCAAAAAGACAATGACTATCTTCAACCTTAGCCTAGTACATAAGAAATGTGAGATCCAGCATATAATACAGTCTGGCCACCAATTCAAGGTGTGGATGCAGGGAACCAGAGGGGGATTGATATTAATAAAAGGTGAGGAAGTAGTGGAAATGATAGAGGCAGTAGGGGAGAAAGATTCTAAGACAAGAGTGTGGAACAGTTCATGGGAGATGCTTAGAGTATGCTGTCTGGGACGGATCTGACCAGGATATTTCCAGGGACCGCATGGCTGGAGTCCCAGTTCGCAGGAATGGCACGAGGGCGCGCGACAGTCGCCCAGTAAGCAGCCGCCTAGTAGGCCGTGTTAGGCAGGAGGCAATGAATCCCGCGAGGCCTATGTAAGGGGGCCAGCGACGCGCCACACTCACCACCAAGTCACACCACCTGGTCTCTCTCTCTCTCTCTCGCTCTCCTTCCCATCATTACAACTACTTAACACAATACTTTCAATTGACTAAATAAAATAGAAAGGATTGTGACAGACGAAAACAAAGAACAGTTCTGAACTGTCTGCAACACAAGCTTTCTCGAGAAGGAAAGTACACAATGATAGGTAGACGACTGTAGCTACATTCTCTGCCCTGGCGAGTCCTAGCGAGTAAGCCATGCGGTTCTGGGGGAAGCGGTGAGCGTCACACCCCACCCAAGATTTTTAAGAGGCTCCAACTATGAGCTCTAAATCTGACACGCAGAACCCATACAAAATTCGCCACTCCTAGTCACCCAGCGACAATGAAATGTAAAGCACAGTTTCTCTTCAAAATAACACATTATAAAAAATGAAACAACCCCTCTCAACACAATAGATTAAATTACATAGGTACGCTCATAAGAGCGAGCTTCACTAGCCCAGCCTTATGAGAGGAGTACAACTCAGAATTTCTGCTATAACATACTTAACAAAATTTAACTATCAAAGAAAGAGTTTTTATAGGATTTTTATATTTTTAATATGTTTATGGCGGCTGCACTACAGGGGCAGCCTAGTTTTTTCTTCTATACCAACACAGCAACTCCTACTTTACGACCCAATACGCTGGGCTACCCACGCGAGCCAACAAACACCAGACGTAAACATACTAATCAAACCAAAGTAGGAGGCTACCCTTGTGATGATCTACCCCGGGTCTTCCACCCTTGATAAGCAATCTGCAATCACATTCTCAGAACCGGCAATATGGCATATGTCTAGGTTGTATTCCTGCAACATTAATGACCACCTGGTCAGCCTCATATTCCGGTTATGGAATTGATTCAGGAACTTGAGGGGGTGATGGTCGGTGTAGATCACCACAACTGGTCCATAGGCTGGAACATACACCTCAAAGTGCCTGAGCGCTAGCACAATCGCCAGCAGTTCCTTCTCAACTACTGAATAGTTCTTCTGCGCCGAGTTGAACTTTTTTGAGAAGAAACTGACTGGGTGCTCCAGCCCATCTTCGTCTGATTGCATCAGAACGGCACCAGCCCCCACACCACTGGCATCAGTTGCCAGCTGGAATGGTCAGCTAAACTCCGGGGCCCTGAGGATTGGGTGAGTACACAACAGGTGTTTTACTAGCAAAAAAGCCCTCTCACACTCAGGCGCCCACTTAAACTTTCTATCTTTGGCCAATAGGTCCGTCAGAGGAGCCAGCACAGTAGAATAGCCCTTTATAAAGCGGCGGTAGTAACCAATCATGCCCAAAACCTCATGATTTGCTTCTTGGTGGACGGCCTGGGGAAGTGGTTAATGGCCAATATCTTGTTCTGTGGGGGGCACACCTGGCCCAAACCCACCATGAACCCCAGATACTGCACGGTAGCCCGCACAAAATCACACTTTCCCAGGTTGACTACCAAGTTTGCCTCGCTTAATTTCTTAAATAGGGATTCTACATGTTCACAGTGGCTCTTGAAATCGTCATCGTAGATAATGATGTCGTCCAGGTACACGGTACAGTTCGGAATGTCAGCCACTAACTCGTTCACCAAGCTTTGGAAGGTCGCTGGTGCGTTCTTTAGACCGTACGGCATGACATTACAACGATATGTAGCACCATCCACCACAAAACCACACACCTCTTTCGCCCGTTCAGACAAAGGCACCTGCCAGTAACCTTGTACCAGGTCCACCTTGGTCAAGAACTTGGCCCTGCCAATCTTGTCTACACAGTCATCGACCCAGGGAAGAGGATATGGGTTGGTGGGAGTCAAGCCGTTTAGCCTGCGGTAATCAACACAGAAGCGCACCTTGCCATCCGGCTTAGGTTGCAGCGTTACGGGAGATGTCCACTTTACCGCCCCCTTCTTGATCAGTCCCTGTTGCAACATATACTCCAACTCCGCCCGGAGGGCCGGAAGTTTAATAGGGGGCACCCTATAGGGCACTGATTTGAAGGGTGGGTGGTCTCCGACCGTCAACGTCGTGCACCTCCTGAGTAGTGAGGCCTGGGTGTTCCGCAAATACAGTAGGGTAAAAACAAAATAGGCGCTCGACAGCCACACGCTGTTGCTCAGGTAGGTGTTGCAAAAGCCTCATGAGCCGCCTGTCTCGTGTTTCCCGACCACTGATCTGCAGAAACATGATAATCCCAGTTGTAATCCACCTGCGCATGACTGTCCCGTTCTCCTTCTCCACCTTGACTGCTGAAAGTCATCACGGGGACAGTGAGAGGCTCAGGTGGGCGCCTCACATACTCCTTCATCAGGTTGACATGACATAACTGATTCCTCTTACGCCTGTCTGGAGTGGCCACCAGGTAATCTAAGTCCGAGAGCTTCTCTGCTACCCTATAAGGACCAGCGTACTTTGCGGATAAGGGGTGACCTACAAGAGGGAGTAGTATCAACACCTCCTGACCCACGTGAAACTCCCTGAGTTTCACCTTGTGGTCGTACCTGTCCTTCATGAGGGCCTGAGAGCCTACCAGATTGCGGAGAGCCAACTCAAGACTACGCAACATTCGTTCTCTACTCTCAAGGACATACTTAAGCATAGAACATGGTTTAGCGGTGCCTTCCCATATCTCCTTTACCATGTGGTGAGGCCCTCTGACGCGGTGTCCAAACACAAGCTCATTAGGGCTAAACCCCAAACTCTCCCCAGGTACCTCTCGTGCAGCGAATAACACATACGGCAGGCCAAGATCCCAGTCCTTGCCGTTCTCAAGACAATAGCAGCGAAGCATGCTTTTTAGAGTGGAATGCCACCTCTCTAACACCCCCTGACTCTCTGGGTGATAAGCAGATGACACTACAGTGACTATCCCATGTTGCTTCATTGTCTGAACGAACAAGTTGGAGGTGAAATTCGATCCTTGGTCTGACTGTATCTCCTGCGGGTATCCGTACCGAGAGAAGTATAATAGCAAGTTACGGACCACCGTCTTCGCCAAAACCATTTCTCATCGGGTATGCGTCTGGGTACCGAGTTGCTACGTCCATGACTGTCAAGAGATATTTATTTCCGGCACTTGTGGGGGGGAGGGGGCCAACCATGTCGACTACTACTTTACTAAAGGGAGGCCCACTGACGGGAATTGGGTGTAACGGAGCCTTTGGGATGCTCTGGTTAGGTTTCCCGACCTTTTGGCACACACTGCACATTGCCACCCATGAGACCACTTGTGCTCTCAAACCAGGCCACCAAAACAGTTTCCCCAAAGCCGCCACCGTCTTACGGACACCCAAGTGTCCCGCCAGCGGTACAATCATGAGCCAACCTAAAGTAGGCTATCCCTGCATACCCTCGGTACGACCAGCTGGTCTACCACTCCTGACCCACCCTCCCAACTTCTCTGCGGGTCTTGGAATCGCCGATACAAGATGCCATCAATGAAAAAAAAAAATCTCCAGACTTTGCATCCCTGTCCTCTTCGAGTTCGACAGCACCGTTACTACACTTTAGAACCTCCGGTCTTCTAGCTGCAATTTGCGAATATCTGAGGGAGCTAGCCTGTCTAAGTGTTTGCGAAACAACTCATGCCCTCCCCCAACATCGAACTTTGCATCCCGTTGCTCTCTCTGTGTATACCGTTGCTGCCTCTGAGTCTCTTTAAGCCCTGCCTCTACACTCTCAGTGACAGGTGGTGGTGCTTCTCCAGACTCTAATAACGGTGCTAATACTGAGTCCCCGAGAAGCGCTGCTGCTACTAGACTCTCCACCGTATCAGCTTTCAGCACCTTCTCGGGGCCGTTCCTCCGCTTATTTGAAGACTGTTGGTTAGGCTGTGACTCCCTGGATGCGAGAGATCTGGTTACAACACACGCCATTGGTTGCACCTGACACTTCTCAACCCACTCCTGTTCCTCCCTACTCACGTCGGGCCGGCTCCTCGGCAACGACTAAGGGTGAAACCTTAGAAGCAGGCACCGCAAAGTCATTGCCGAGAAGGAGGTCGACGCCCCCAATAGGCAATTTCTCCACGATTCCCACATCCAGTTCGCGAGTCACACCGTCAACTTCAAGCTCCATTCTAACAAGCGGGTATGACCTAGTTGCATTAACTCCCTGCACCACAACTACCCGCGCCACGTTTATGGGTCTACCAGTGAAATTCTTCATGAGTGTCTGAGAGGCACCTGTGTCACGCAAGAGCTGTACCCCGTGCTTCTTGCCCCCCCCACTTCACGCAGCCATGCCCTCTATGGTCGCAAAAGGCATCGCGGACAGGGTTCGAGCCTTCCGGATCCTTCTTCACTGGCGATGCTCCATCCTCTGATCTTATGCCTCCAGCAAACACAGAAGACTTCTGAAACACCCCAATGCTGCGAGCCAATGACACAGCCGCCGAGGGAGGTCTGCTCGGACAAGCTTTTGCCATGTGCCCCTCTTTGTGACAGTGATAACACTCAAATTTCCCCTTGGACTTATACTGAGGTGTAAAAGTCCCCTGATCCTTCTTAAACGGGGCGGTGCTAGGTTTGTGATCAGTCTTGGTGTCATTGCTTTTAAATTTATGTGTCCATATTCCGGGGAGGGGGAGGGAAACGCTCCTTAACGCCTACATCGTTTCTCTGTGCAGAGCCGCACCGCCGAATTAGTGACAACCGAAGATCAGCCATCTCTGCTGCTTCTACGAGAGTTCTTGGGTTCTTCTCTTTAACCTCTGAAGTGCGCATGGGGGTAATTGGAAACGTCCCCCTGTGCTGACGTATTTGAGGTGTTTCCGTCACTAAAATATTCATTGTGCCATTAATAGCATTAATACTTATTCATATGCGCCTATTATGGGTTGATTATAAAGGTATTAACCTGAAACAACAATAAAACGAGTGAAAACAGCGTTTGGATGGTCAAAATCGGAGATATAGCCCGCGAGTTGTATAATGTATGGGTGAGGCAATCTGCTTTCCCGCCAATTTCCCCCAAGGCCACTGAGACACAGTCGATCGATACTCTCTCTCTCTCTCTTGCACTCGCTTGCTATCAGTGATGACCACACCCTCCAATCGGATTTCTAATGTTAGCACGAAAATATACCTCAGAATAAGGGAATAACAGGAAAATAGGTGATAACTGAAGGATGAGGAGGAAAGTGGGAAGGAGGGGAGGTAGAGGACTGAGATTTGCAAGGCCCAGGGGCCAACAAAAAAAAAAATAAAAAAAAAAAATATATAAAAAAATATTTTTTTTTTCGATGTCAAAAGTTTGATTTTTATTTTTCTCTGACTCTTAAGAGTCTTCCCGCAGTGCGCCGGGGAACTCTTAAGAGTCTCCCCGCAGCTCCCGGTTAGTTAAAGTCAAGTCACCACCCGTACACTTATAAAACTGCTCTAGAAGCATCAACTGTTTCATCTCATCAAACGTAGTTGTCTTCTCTGATCTGAGCCAGTTTCCCATAGCGTCGGACAGGTCCCGGGCGTGCTCCAAGAAGGTACTGTCTCGCCCCTTAGTCACACCCCGGAACTTTAACCTATATGTCTCGGGTTGTAGCTCATATGCCCGCAGGACAGCCTCCTTGAGCTCCTCATAAACAACGCAGGACTCCAAAAGCAGTGCATCGTAAGCCTTGAGCCCCTTACCTACGAGTCTAGAGGACACAAGGGCCGCCCACTTAACTTCAGGCCACTGATGCTCCCGGCACTTCTTCTCAAATCTATTGAAAAACTCCATGACACCAGACTCGTCAAATACAGGGACCAGTTTGAGAAGGTGCGACAGAGACTGATCATGCGCACGGTTTCCAGTACCGAGTCGCTGTCCCGTCGTCTCAACACGAGACTTCTCTAAATCCATGTCGGCACAGTATCTTGTAGATTCTAGTTCAGTCCTAAGCTCAGCTTCCCTCGTCTGTTGCTGCATCCTAGCCAGCTCTTTTCTCTCTTCTATCTTAGCTAGCTCATTTCTCTCTTCTATCTTAGCTAGGTCTTTTTTCTCTTCTATCTTAGCTAGCTCTTTTCTCTCTTCTATCTTAGCTAGCTCTTTTCTTTTCTCTGATCTTCCATCTTATCTAGCTCGAGCTGAAAGAGCATCTCCGGGGTCAAACCTTGAGGAGGAGGAGGAGATGCAATGATGTTAGAAATACCCGGTGATCCCCCCAGGGGCAAACCACCCTGCCAGTCACTACCCACCTGCGGAAGCGTGCTCAGGGTCGGTACTCCAATAGGAGGATTGGGAGTCGAGTGAAGGGGAGGCTCGGCCAAAGGGCTCTGAGCACTCACCCTACCTCGTACGCCAGTCACCCAACCCAGCACACACGTCATCAGGTCATCCTTGGTCATGCCACTAGTACATACATGACCGATAGCTGCGGCTAAGCACTGGAGACCGTACCGATTTATACCCACCAACCGGTCGGAAGTAACAGGCCGTTGTAAAAAATTCCTTGCATCCTCCTCACTGTTCACCAAGTTAACAACCTGCCCATGCTGCTGCTCCTCAGCTTCTACATCACGTACTGTGTCCTCATCCTGCACTGATCCGCTATAAGACATGATGCTCACTGAAGATTTTGAACTTTGATACACAAAAAGAAGTACCCCAAACTCTTATACCACAATATTCACAATAAAAAATTCTCGGAGACCGCTTAAGTGCTATATTACTTTGCTAAAAAAATAATTCTTCAATGTCCTCAAAAAATATTCCAGAAAATCAACAAATGTTCACTGCCTAAACTGTGAGAAAAATCTACACAATAACCTGCAATTATATGTCAGTTCAACAAATCCTGAGCTAGGTCGCCATTTGTTACGATCGGGTCTCGTATAAATCAGTGGCTCTTATACATTGGACTAGACTGGCATAAATGCAACAACAGAAACGCTAGATCCAACCCCTGATATATAATCCCGTCGAACAAAGAACACATATACCCTCCAGAGTTATATCTGCGATAGCGGGGTATCTTAACTCTCAGTATCTATGTGCTTCTACTATAGGCTGATGTTCTCTGAAACAGCCTATTACCTATAACATATGGTTGCTTAGTTATGGTACACAAGGAAAAGATAGTTAACTTAATTAAATCACAAGAGTGATCTAATGCAAACAAGAAGAAGGTTTACTTAACGTTACTTTAATCAATAATATCTGTCACTCCTTTATGAAAGAAAGTGTTGTAAAGTCCTCAAGCACCGAACAAGGAATCTTCTGAATAATGTCGGATGCTACTAAGAAAAACGTATCGGAAATGGAACCACAAAATAGCAGGAGGCAGGACAATGCACGTGTAGGCTAAATACACAAAAAGGCTAGACCTATAATGTTATTGGACACAAGAATATTATAAGCGGTGCAACAGTAATAATGCTCGCCACGAAAAAGTAGTACTCCTATTAACAAAACCGGTCAATGCTGGTTGTGTCTCTCTACAGCAACCTAGACCTTAAAATGCTAGTGTAGATATAATGGGTATGCATAAAAGAGTATATGATCTAATCCAGCTAATGTCTACCCGGGTTAATAAAGTCTAGCTGGGATGCGCAAAGGTACAGAATTCTGGTGGAGCAAGGCAGCTCCTAGCCTAGTGTGGACCTTGGGTCTGTGCGGCCTGATTACGTTAATATGAAGGGGTGCTCTCTTGAGGATTCTCGATCACAAGTATCGAGTATCCTCCTGGCGACCCTCAAAAGTAAAAGCAAATAGAGTTAGAACAGTGTTGGGTGGATTAGGCAAGCAGCCCTCACGCACTACACAGTCTAAACTCCAAGGTACACAGACAAAAGATCCACCCAGGTAACCCACAGAATCCGTAGTGTCGTGCAGCTCAAAAGTAGCCTACACACAGTGAAAACACCAACAGCAAGGTACCTGATCCCTAGTCTAGCATTATTTAACCCTGTAGAAACATTAGTGATTGATGGAGACAGTCCGAGCAATACAATCTCCCAAAAAGACAATGACTATCTTCAACCTTAGCCTAGTACATAAGAAATGTGAGATCCAGCATATAATACAGTCTGGCCACCAATTCAAGGTGTGGATGCAGGGAACCAGAGGGGGATTGATATTAATAAAAGGTGAGGAAGTAGTGGAAATGATAGAGGCAGTAGGAGAGAAAGATTCTAAGACAAGAGTGTGGAACAGTTCATGGGAGATGCTTAGAGTATGCTGTCTGGGACGGATCTGACCCTGATATTTCCAGGGACCGCATGGCTGGAGTCCCAGTTCGCAGGAATGGCACAAGGGCGCGCGACAGTCGCCCAGTAAGCAGCCGCCTAGTAGGCCGTGTTAGGCAGGAGGCAACGAATCCCGCGAGGCCTATGTAAGGGGGCCAGCCATGCGCCACACTCACCACCAAGTCACACCACCTGGTCTCTCTCTCTCTCTCTCTCTCTCTCTCTCCCGCTCGCCTTCCCATCATTCAACTACTTAACACAATACTTTCAATTGACTAAATAAAATAGAAAGGATTGTGACAGACGAAAACAAAGAACAGTTCTGAACTGTCTGCAACACAAGCTTTCTCGAGAAGGAAAGTACACAATGATAGGTAGACTGTAGCTACATTCTCTGCCCTGGCGAGTCCTAGCGAGTAAGCCATGCGGTTCTGGGGGAAGCGGTGAGGGTCACAGGTTCTTTACCCCTGCACAGCTTCTTGCTCTGTACAGGGGCACGGTGCATCCTTATATTGAGTATTGTTCACATGTGTGGGGAGGATCCTCTCACACCGCACTCCTAGACACAGTGGAAAGGAAGGCCTTTCGTATCATTAACTCCCGTCCACTCACCAACTCAATGCAATTTCTCTCTCTCCGCCGCAATGTTGCATCTCTCTCGCTACTATAATAATCAGTGTTCCTCAGAGCCCTCCTAGTGTATGCCACCTCCTCTACGTAGGGCATGTCGAACCCGACTTGCAACACAATCCCACCCTTACTCTGTGCAACTCTCTAACCCAAGAGTGAAACATTACTCTCAGACTTTCTTCTATTCAACAGCTGAACTCTGGAACTCTCTCCCAGAATCAGTCTTTCCCTCTTCCTATGACTTAAATTGCTTCAAACTCTGTGTCCAGGCATTTTGGCTCGAGCGTCCCTTGATTTTGGCCCTGTCACTCTTTCATCCCTGGGGGAGGCACTCGCTACAGGCAGTTCTGCCTTTTGCCTCCCTCACTCACATAGAAAAAAAAGACAAAACAATTATCGAAGTCATAGACCATCAATGCCTTGTGTTTACAACTTGCATGTCATCTGTGATTCTTGAAGTGTTATGGTGGGGCTGTGCTAATCCTTATTGTTTCCCATATAGGAGGCAGGACCCTACTCTCGTCAAGGGCCCGGCGATAGAGGCGTCCTGGGTGATTCTAGCCGGTGTTGGTTGTTGTTGTGTGAAGGGCGTGACTGTGAAGTCCATGCCTGTGAGAAGGGCCAAACCCCTGGAGAACCTTTTAACCCTCTCCGACATATGACGCAATTTTGAGCCTATTAGGGATACTTTAACCCTTAACTGGCGGCGCGCATCATATGTCGAGTGAAAGAAATTTGGACTATGTGGCGGCTCACAACATAAGTCGTGTGGCATTTTCAGCACGTAATGTTGCTGAGAGAGAGAGACAAGTGGTGGCAGGAGAGTAGCGAGCGTATGACTGCTCCAGACCACCGCGGTGGACCAACTGACATGAATCCCACCCTCCTCCACCCTCTCACACTCGCTACATAGTGAATTGTGTGGGGAAAGTACCGAATTACATGGTTTTTGCACTCGTGTTGCGCGGTTGTTGCAAGAAAACTAGCGGTCATACAAGGATCGTTGGGGTGTCATTGGAAAGCTCTGTTTATGCCCTTTCAGGAATAGATACTTGTTTTACGCTCTGGGTCTTATTTAGGCATGAAAATGATCACGTAAACAACCCTATTTTGGGTTAAACACCCCGCTGGTGGCTACATATTATTTACCGCCTAGGCCGCTCGTTAGGTGTTAAAGCCTTTGTTACCATCAGGGGTATTTAGAAACCTTTAGTTTAGTTACTTCAACCTCTGCAGTTGTCTTTGAGTTAGCTGTGGGCAGAAAACTAATTTTGGAGAGGTAATTATAAGAGTGAGAGAACTCTATTTCTTATTGCTAATCTGGCAACCTCTGTGTCATATGTGCGTGAAAAGGTTAAGAGGAACCTGGTCATCCAACGTAACAATTTATGAATATATGCTTTGCAAATAAGTAAATAAATGTATTTAATTGTCATTGTTTTCCTTTACCACAGATTGGGTAAGCCTCAGTCATACTAAAGATTTTAAGCATATATTTACAACCTCCCTCAATCATTTGAACCTTCAGCGTGTTTGTTTTTCTCTCACACAGTACCAAACATATTAACCAAAAACTGTACGTCCCACCGATCACTCAAAACTTTATCGTCAATATACAGTAACACAGGCAACTTCCACTCTCTCCCTTCCCTTATCATGGGTTACATCCATTGTTCTTGTCTCATGACTCCATCCATATACGTGCATATGTTGATAAACCATTAGAATATCATATATACTTGCATTAATCCAACATTCAGATTATGAACTCAATTTGTTAATTTTATACATATATTGGCGCCCTTGAACCCTCATCCGTGTTCTTCACCGCATCAGCAACTTATCTTCTACTTTGGATAATGACACTACTTTCCATAAACCTAATCTATCTACTGTCATAGGCTTTCACCTAGTCAATGAAAGTTGAATAAAACGTCCTTCCTCTTTCCAGATACTTCTCCACAACATACCTCAAGGTGAAAATCAATTCTACACATCCCTCCAAAACACTGTTTCATACCTACCAATTCCTCTCACTCTCTCCGATATCTCCCACTCTCTCCAATCACTACCCTACTGTACTTCCTTACAATACTAAAAAGACATATCCCTCAATGTAACGTTACCACCTACTCCTCTCTCTATACAGGGGAGTTATTATGCATGATTTATAATCTTCTGCCACTCTTCCCTTCTCTCATGCTAGTGTACATATTTCCATTTCCATTCAGTCACTACCTCACCTCTATATTCAGCATCTTGTCACACTATATTTTGAAATAAAATAAAATTTCATTAATTTATTTAGATTTATTGTTAATTAATTTGATATTGAATATGATCAAAAGATGATCGCTTTTATTAAGTTAATCCACAACCTTTACCTGATCAATAAGACGTTTTTTTTTTTTTTTGGTTGTATTATTAGATCAAGGGCATAGCTGGCCAATGTCATATATAGTATAAATTGGAATCTACCACTTTCAAGAAAATATATACATTTTATAAGTCCGATCCTGTGTTTGTTGTCCGGGGTTCTTCCCATCGTGGTACCAGCAAAGTGAAGTCTCCAACAAGTACAACATCTTGGTTATCGCTTATTTATGCGAGTTGTTGGTACAGTATATATTTTGATCAATGTTCAGTGATTGTCCAGGCTTATATTTCTTGTATTCAAATGAATATGAATTTGTTAAAAATGTCTGTAGATGGTTTCGTATATAGAATTTGATCAACATTTGATCAGCAAATGCCTCACCCATATTTTTTTTTTCAGATTACATTAAACAATATATATTCAGGATTGTTATAATCAGCTAAGAGGTCTCTATATTTCAGGTTTAACCATAACTGTATTACATCAAATATTTCTGTGGACGCAATTTCTTCAAGGTCTGAAAATCTGCTATGGATAATTCAAGCAATTCACAACACACATCTTAATAGGCAGGAAACTATCTTTACAGTGAGTATCCTTCAACTACCCCCGACCAACTATGATTTTGAATTAATTGAATGGATTTCATCATTAAGAATTGGAGATCCTACTATGTTCAAAATATGAAGACCGTCTCCAGCAAATAAGTAGGATTGCTGAAAGAAGTGACCCCAAGTACTAATTAACTCGAATCGTTCCTGGGAGCAAAGATAATTCAGCAGATTAACCCGGGAACTGCGGGAAGACTCTTAAGAGTTCTCCCGGCGGACTGCGGGAAGACTCTTAAGAGTCAGAGAAAGAAAAAAAATCAACTTTAACCCTTAAAAAGCGGCTCACCACATAAGTCGTTTTTAATAAAGCTGGACTATGTGGCGGCGCTCGACATAGGTCGAGTGGCAATTTCAGCACGTAATGTTGCTGAGAGAGAGAGACAAGTGGTGGCAGGAGACTAGCGGGCGTATGACTGCTCCAGACCACCGCGGCGAACCTACTGACACGAATCTCAGCTCCCTCCTCCCTCTCTCACTCGCTACATACTGAATTGTATGGGGAAAGTGGCTAATTACCTGCTTTTTGCACTCGCGTTGCACGGTTATTGCAAGAAAACTAGCCATCATACAAGGATCGTTATGGTGTCATTCGAAAGCTCTGTTTATGCCCTTTCAGGGATAGATACTTGTTTTACGTTCTGGGTCTTATTTAGGCATGAAAATGATCACGTAAACAGCCCTATTTTGGCTAAAAACACCCCCCTGGGCGGTACATATAAATAAACCGCATAGGCCGCTAAAGAAGGGTTAAACATCGAAAACAAAAATTTATATTTTTTTATTTTTATTTTTTTTGGGCCCCTGGGCCATGCAAAATATCACTCCTCTACCTCCCCTCCTTCCCCACTTTCCTCCCCTCCTTCAGTTATCACCTATTTTCCCTGTTATTCCCTTATTCTGAGGTATATTTTCGTGCTAACATTAGCGAGTTGCAAGCAGGGCATTGTCATCAGTGTTAGCAAGCGAGTGCAAGAGAGAGAGAGAGAATATCGATCGACTGTGTCTCAGTGGCCTTGGGGGAAATTGGCGGGAAAGCAGGTTGCCTCACCCATACATTGTATAACTCGCGGCCTATATCTCCGATTTTGACCATCCAAACGCTGTTTTCACTCGTTTTATTGTTGTTACAGGTTAATACCTTTATAATCAACCCATAATAGGCGCGTATGGATAAGTATTAATGCTATTTATGGTAAAATTAATATTTTAGTGATGGAAACAGCTCAAATACGTCAGCACAGGGTCACGTTTCTAATTACCCCCATGCCCACTTCTTAGGTTAATTGGGCGGAAGGCAATATCGAAGAATTTCTGTTCCTCTTATTGTCTGGGGAGGACCCCTGAAACAATGATTTTGTTAGCTTCGCTCTTGGATCACTCTCACATACTTCTCCAACTGTTCTTCGGATCGATTGTTCATCATATAATTTCTACAGTCAACTGCCTCACAAATTGTACTTATGCAAATATATATTTTCAGATGACTGTAGGGAACAGTATCGCTTATATATTTTTTGATTCATCGCTTTTCCATTATATATATTATAGTTTTATTATTTGCATTACTTTTTAAGCTTATAATAAACCTAACTATTCTGAGACTTTGAGGATTAAACGAGTAGAGTGTACCTTCATAAATAAGGCAGAGGTTATTATATTGAGCGTCATTTATGATATACACTGCAGCGGCAATGTCATTCAAGCCGATTCCGGGGATGCAGAAGCGTTCCCTGGATTTGAGTGCCCTTCCACAGAACTCAACCAGTTTGTCCCAAATCATCGAGTCCCATACCATCCGGACTTTCCTAGGTTCATTGTCAACATTGGCCAAGATATTGATTTTCTGTAATACTAAAACAGAGAGTTAAGTATAGTGTTTTTCTGTAGGCGCCTCGCACTATTTGTCCTGATGAGAGGGCACATTGTTAGTAGTGGTCTGAGTTGTCTGGGTGTTAGCAATGTTGTGAATTGACACTAAGCCAGATTTTGGTCAGATAGTAGGCTCAATATTTGATTCAATATTCGTTTTTCATTGGCAAAAAGAGAAGCTTCATGTTCAGTGTTGGCACTTACAAACTCCTTAATAGTATTTGTTATATTGTATGTGTAAGAAGGAGATAAGGCAACGTTGCCTGTAACGAATGTCTCCAGAAAATATAGGAAGTAATTGAGTGCCTAATTGAAGGTACAGTAGAGTCAAACTATTTGGACACATGGACTTTGAAGCAGTGTATATCATAAAACGAGTTCCAGATTTGAATTTTTAAGTGAAAAAAGGACAGAAAAGCTGATAACTATTGGGTTGGACGGTTGTTGTTGATGTTGTTGTTGTTGTTGTTGTTGTTCCCCAAGCTGTCTGGCCGAACAGCCCCAAGGCCCCGAGCAAGGCCAACGCCATAACCGAGTGCCCCCATAGAACCCTCCCTGCCGACCACAATAAAGCCTGGGTGACCAAAGCCACTCCATGGCGGGGAGCTAAGGAGGGTGCGGAAACGCCCGGGAAACCAAAGACCCACCCAGGGCCCTGTGCCCCTCAGCAATTATGAAGAGAGAGTTGAGTGGCAAAGGGAAAATGTGACGCTTTGGCTTCCAATCATGGTAGATTGGGAGGTCAATCCACGGAAGAGACGCCGTCACTTGAGATCTAGAAGATATATAAGTAAAAGGAACAGTCTAGAGTAAGCTATGGGTATGGCAGAGATTGCTCAGTTCTCACTCTGATAGACCAGCCCATCACCACATGACTAGAACCCAATCCTCTCAGCATCAGCTAGGAAAGGCCGGTTGGACGGTTGTACAGAATAGGTGTAGAATGTGCTGACATTGGGTGCTACCTGGTCTCCATTAGGGGGAAGGTATACACTGAGAAAACTCTGAAGAACACTGATTATTGTAGTAATGGTAAAATAGAGAGAGATATTCAACATTGCGGTCCTTGGAGAGAGATTGGGGAAAATTAGTGAGTGGAGGTGAGTTGATGAGACAAAATATATTTGACTCCACCCTTTCAAGAAGTACAGTATGGATGGAACCTCTCCACACATGCAAACATTACTCGATACATGGGTGAACATTATCTTTGTACAACGCAAGAAGCTTTATGAGAGTAAAGATAGTTAGATTGATAGTACAAGTAGATGGTAGTGGTCCAGAGGCATTTTGATGACTCGTCAAAATGCTTTGTATCACTACCTTCGACTCTTACTATTGTTATGTATTGCCTTAATTAAACTAATTGCTGGTGGGATAGAGTTAACTATTATTATTGGGTATATGTGACTATTTATTTGTACATAGGAAGGCCTTTAGGAAGTAAACTAACTTCGGGGAACATACTTTGTGTTCAGAGTGTACTGTAGCCAAGTGGCGCCAAGCGCACACGTTCCCCCCTCTTACCTTGTTTAAGCATCTCTCTGGCAGACGTATGATTAGTCTTTATATAATTCGTGATTTAATGTTTTACTCTTCATTTATATATTTTAATGAAGTATTCTATATAATTATTAGTTGAGTTAAGTTGTTTGATTGGAGAGCGAGTAGTTGTATTTTAGTCCAGTACGATAACTTTACTGACCATGCAAGGACTCGATAGAAAATAGGATTTGAGAAACTTCAGTTCTCCTCACGCCTCTGCTTCGCCAAGACCTCACCATGGGTCATCCTGAGTTTGTCCTGCCTTGTATAACTATCTCTCTATAGATAAGTATTATTATTTTGTATTGTATGATTATGTTGTATTGTGTGAATGTAAGGATAGATGTATAAAGTGTAATTTATATGTAAATAATATCCATACTTTTAAACTATCTTTTCATCCACACCTCCCTTATTTATTTTCATGTAGCCTACTATCTTTCACTTTCAAATTAACTTAAAGATTTAAATACCTTAGATATTTTTGTGGTTCCTTACATATAAATCCTAAAGGATTTACGAAAGCATAAATTATTCTACTGAAATTTAACGTAAACTTAATAATATCAATTATATGATTCTGGTTGACTTGTATAGCAATAGGGTAATATAATAGTAGGGTTTCACTGGAGGATAATATTAACCTTGCAGTCTAGTTTTGGGTGGTTAACTTCCATTCTTATAATACCACGGTGATAAGTTGTGTTGCCTTTTCATTGGAGTTAATCATTTATTCATGGTGTTGTGGGTTTGAACCCTAGTCCGTAACAATGTCTGCAACTGTCGTGGCCTTTCATTTAACTTAACTCTCTTGAACACCGCCTCTCCTCTAACCACCATGATCTTCTCTTTCCCACCGAAACTCAGTTATCTGGGACTACTGACAGCAAACCCTTCTCTGCATCCTCCTGCTATCTCTATCCGCAATTCAAAGCCAAAGGTAGATGTTGTGTGTACGTAGGCAATAATCTTACTTGCTCTTGTGTTCCCAACTTTGACCCTTCCGAATTCTCAACTCTCAGGCTTAATAAGCTACTGTATCTTGTTACTCTCTCACTAAATATATATGTGTTGTTTATCTCTCCTCTAATTCTACTGACTATCCAAAAATCTAAAATGTTCTTACTTCTAAAGTGGAACACATTATATCCATCTCTACCTCTTCTGGTATCTAAATCTTGGGTGAGTTCAATATTCGCCACCACCAATGGCATTTTCTCTCTTTTTCTTGTTTTGGCTCTCTTTTCAATGACCAACCTGGTTAACAAGCCTACATATTTTCTATCCTAAAGACCTAGAGCAGTTCGTTCAGCACCCTACCCGTATACCTGACTGCCTAGAAGATCCGCCCAACTTCCTCGACATATTTCTAACCTCTAATCCTTCTGCTTACGCTGTAAATCTTCTCTCTCCATTGGGCTCCTCCAATCATGGCCTTATTTGTTACCTGACCTATCTCGCTAGTACGGCCTTCTAACCCTCCCTGCAGGCAGCACTTGTAGCAATGTTTACGCTGCTGACTGAGAGACTCTTTTGCAGTACTTCTTTGATTTTCTCTAAAATGATTTTTGCTTCCGTAGACAAGGAATCTCGGAGAGTGCAGAGCGCATTCCCGAGGTAATTGTCACTGGCATGGAAGCATACATTCCATTTTCTTACTCCCAAACCAGCTCACAAAAATCCAAGTTTACCCATCCGCTTGCTCTACTGATGCATTCAAATGGTATTGTCGCCTTCAAACTCAAGAATCTCGTACATTATATGTTTCTGCCCGAATTCAAACCAAATCTGTTCTTTGACCCGCCAAAAGCTCTTTCATCAATATAATATGTTCTAAAGTTTCCAAGTCTAGCTCTTCGCAAGCTTTCTGGAAATTAACCAAAAACCTCTCCAACAATTTTACATCCTCGTCTTTCCCTCCTCTTTTCAATTTTGACGGGAACTACCGCACGTCATTCCTCTGACAAAGCTGAAATCTTTGCTCAAACTTCCGCTTAAAACTCCAACTTGGAAGATTCCGGCGCTGTTCCTCCCTCTCCACCCCTCTCTCCCGTACTTATGCCTATTATCATGGTCTCTTCTAAGGATGTACTTTCTACCCTCTTTGGGCTTAATATTAAGAAGGCATACGGACCGGATGGTGTTCCTCCTGTTGTATTGAGAAACTGTGCTGACACTCTGTCTAAGCAAACTCTTTAGTCTCTGTCTTTCTTCTAACGTCTTTCCTTGTTGCTGAAAGTTTACCCTCGTTCAACTTGTCCCAAAGAAGAGTGACCGCTTTCAATCCTCCAACTTGCATCCAATTGCTCTCATTTCTTGCATTTCTAAAGTTTTAAAACTATTCCTAATTCTACATTTCTTGAGCATTGGTATTCCCATAACCTACTGTACATCCAGATTGCCAGTATGGTTTCCTTAACCCCTTCACCACCATGACGTATTTTTCATCATATTCTGGTTACCATTAGACGATTTTCTTAAATTTGTAATCTACCTAGACCACTCAAATGGGTAAATACGATATCAGTACAACCCTCTTAGTACCATAGGTCCTTCTTACACTGCATAAAACCATCTAATTTCAGCCAGATTCAAGGGTAAAAAGGCGTCATGGTGCTGAAGGGGTTAACGACTGCTCTGCTGGAGATCTTCTTTTATATACTAATAACTCTTGGTCATCCTCCGTTTAGGACTTCGGTGAGACCTTCTCTATTGTGGTTACTATCCCTCCATCTGTGCATTTATCTCTTATTTCCATAGCTGCAGTTGTAGACTGCCATCGCTCATTTCCTCAACTTATTAACTCCAGTGTTCCTCAGGGTTTTGTCCTGTCTCCAGTTCTCTTTCTAATATTCTTTAATTATCTTCTCAGCTGTAGCTCTAGTCCTATCCACTCATATGCTGATGTCTCTATATTACACTATTCAAGTAGTTTTCCACAACCACCCAGCATTCAATCACTCTAAAAATCACATGATAAAGCCATAGCACGCCTATCTTCTAATCTATCAACTATCTCCGATTGAGGCAGTAAGAAGCTTGTTACTTTTAGTGCTTCCAAAACCCATTTTCACCATGTATCTACCCATCACCCTCTTCCAGACGACTTTCTCCTATTCTTCAACAATACACAAATCAACCCTTCATCTTCTCTCAGTATTCTATGTGTATATTTGTATTATGGCTTTTATTGGGAAGATCATGTTATCACTCTTTCTAAAACAGCTTCCCAGAAGTTAGGTGTGCTGAACCGTCTCCTTGGGTGGTCACCTCTGCACTGCTTCCTGCTCTGTGCACCCATGTATCAATTATTGTCCGCATGTGCGGGAAGGTTCCCCTCATACTGTACTTCTCATAAGGGTAGAATAAAATACATTTCGCCTCACCAACTCACTTCCTCTTACTGCATCCATACAATCTCTTTCTACACGCCGCAGTATTGCATCTCTTTCACTCTTCTATCGCTATTACAACAATCTGTGTTCTTCAGAGAGCTCTGTCAGTGCATAATCCATCCCTTAAGGTGAGTGGGAGGCATCCACCTTTCAACACAATCCAACTCCTATTCTGTCCAGCTTTTCAACCCAAGAGTTAAAAAAAAATAAAACAATCTTCTACACAACATGCGAACTCTGGAATTCTCTCCCTCAATCAGTCTTTCCTTCATCCTATAACTTGGATTGCTTTAAACTTTGTGTCCAGGCATTTTGACTCTGACATTTTTTGTTTTTGTTTTTTTTATATTTTTTTTATATCTAGCATTTGGCTCTGTCACTCATTCATGTTTGGGGGAGACACTTGTCACAGGCAGATTTGCCTTTTGTCTTCTTCACTCACATAGAAAACATAATGAAAATATAACATAATGAAAATATAAAGAACCCACGGAGATGGTTGAGCACATCTAACTTGTCAAGCAGGTTAATGTGAATCAGTAGATCTTTTGCTGCTTGTTTACCTTTGTTTTCCTTTGTAACTTCTGGGAATCTGTTTTAGGAAGAGTGGTCAAATGGTCTTTCCAAGGAAGGCCAGAAGAAAAACAGAGACCCCAAATATATTGAGAGAACTGAATGAGTTGATCTGTGTGTTGTTGAAGAGTAAGGGATAGTCGTGTTGAAGATTGTGTGTGGTGGGTGGCAAAATGGAGAAATTGAGTTTTGGCAGCATTGAAAGCAACATCTCTGTCCCAATTAGGTGATGTTTAAAGATCAGAAGGTATGCAATGGCCTCATCACGTGAGTTTTGCAGTGACTGCATGGATGGTCTCTGTGGAAAGCTAGTTGAATACTGTAAGGTACAGTTATAGCCACATTAATGGATAGGAATAGAGGCACAGTTGAGAAGATCATAAATGAATAAAGTTACCTCGGTACATAGCTTCGACTTTTCGACTTTGTATACCAATTTGCCTTTAGATTTAGTATATTCAGAGCTTTGCTTTATTATAGATTTGCACTTTGACAGGTTCGTTAGGAATGGTAATTATTTCATAAATGTTTATACATATTTTAATAATGCATCACTTAGCTCTACTCCCACTAGTTCTGTATATTTTGATGGAACTAAACTTAAAGATGCCCTTAAATTCCTCCTTTTCAATGCTTATGTTAGATTCGGGCCGTACATTTTCAAACAAATATTAGGAATTCCTATGGGTGGAAATGCTAGCCCTTTAATTGCAGACTTATTCTTGCTTGCTTTAGAATTTAAATATAAAAGACTTAGTTGACAGTAGCAAGAAAAATAAAATCCCAGAAAAATTAGCACTTGCTAAATTGTTAAGTAATAATAGTAGATATATTGATGATATTCTCGTTTGCAATTGTTAAATTTTAATCAAGTTGCTAAACTTATTTACCCTAATTCTATTCCCCTCACACAATGTAACGTAAATTATAAAGTTGAAAATGTTCTTGATATAAATATAGAGATTGTTAATGAACAGTGCATACTTAAAGTATATCACAAAGTTGATGATTTTAATTTTAACGTAATAAACTTTCCTTTCCCTAGTAGTAATATCGATAGTAAAATAACTTATAATTGTTTTTATTCCCAATTAATAAGATTTTGTAAAATCTGCACTAAAGTAGATGACTTTTGGGCTAGAGCTAGGTTACTATACAGACTCTTAGTGGACAGAGGTTTTGAGGCAAGTAAATTGTTCCATAAATTTAATCTTTTTAGGGTCAATTATTGTGACTGTATTCTAAAATTTGACATCAATAATTTTAATCAAGCATTTTTAACTTGAAGTTTCTTGTATAACCTCTGCTTACTTTTTGTCTGTATTTATTGTTTATCTTTTTCTTTTATTAATATTAATATTGATGATTTTTTAAATTTATTGTTCTTGTTAAAAGAGTACTCTTTGTTTAAATCTGTTGTTACTTCATATTTTGCAATTATTTGTCTTGATATTATATGTATTCATTGTCGATAGTATCAATTGCTTACTTTTGCGATTTCCTTAGTTTATTTGTGCTATAAATGTAGGTTATTTGTAGGGTAGTTATTGATAGGGGTCACTTGAGGCATGCTATGCTTACAGGTACCTACCCGATAGCACTATCGTTAGTGAGTGCTGTACTGTATTTTATATATTATTTTGTAATAGTATAGATATCTTATCAATATTTGTATTTTGTACTATTGTTAATGTCTTGTCATGTTGCAAATTTGATTTTAAATAATATTTTGACATTTAACATGTAGTTTCTTTATTCATGCAGAGTTTACTAAAAATTTGCCAGAACGTCCCGGACTTCCCAAACTTGACTACTTCCTTTAACGTGCTGAAATTGCCACTCGACCTATGTCGAGCGCCGCCACATAGTCCAGCTTTATTTAACTCGACTTATGTTGCTCGCCGCTAATTAAGGGTTAACGTGACGATAATGCGTTGCTATATGTGCGATTAGTTTGCTTGGGAAACAGATTAACTTGCTCATGTAGTAATGTACACCCTATGTGGTGGATTGTGTTCTTTTATTTAATAATTTTCATTTTAGTAAGCGTTATTCCACATAGCGATTTTGATAATTTAATTTGACTTTATATTGTCCTTGTCCCAATTTTGGTTTGTTTAGTTTGCAAGTTTTACATTTTAAATTATAAATAGAATTGTAGATAGGACAGAACACTGAGGAACACAGAAGTTAATAGGCTTAGGAAGTACAAAGGAGTACAAAGGAAAACAAGCAACAACAAGTCATGCGACTCCTCGAGGTTACTTGCCCTCCAAAACATTGCATGGGAAATTATATCAAGATCTATTAGGTTATTGAACGAACACAACTGAAGAAATGATTTATTCAATTACAAATGCAGTCAACCTTGGGTTTAGGGCAAGGTGCTTGTCTAGGCAAACATTGAAGGAATCAACGGTGTTGCAATCTATGACATCTCGGGGAAGCCCATTCCACAAGTTGACGACTCGATTGAAGAAGACATTCTTGGATTCGTTAGAGTTGAATGATTTACCAATGATTTTGCAGCCATTTCTCCGCATGTAGTTTGATCGGTCAATCGTAAAATATTTACTACAGCTCATATTGTGAATAGGAACACCTTGAGATGGTTCGGCTATATGGAATGTATGGGAAGCGAGAGAATGATTAAGAGGGTGTACGAGAGCGAGGTGGAAAGACAGAGAGGGAAATGTAAACCGAAAGAGAGGTGGAAGGATGGAGTGAAGAAGTATATGAATGAAGAAGGTGCTGGTTGGGAGGAGGGGCATCGACTGACTGGGGACAGGTGTATGGGGGCATTTCGCTCGTGGCCACCCCTTCGGGGATCACAGCGTCAGGCAATAGCTAGATAGATAGATAGATGTTGTCGATGCCTTTAAAGATCTTGAAAACTTGAATAAGGTCACCTCTGAATCTGCACTTGGTTAATGGCTATACATTTAGTTCTTTAAGACGTTCCTCATATAGTTTGTTCCGAAGACAGGGTATCATCTTGGTAACTCTACATTGAACTTGTTCCAATTTGTCTATATCTGTTTTTATAGTAAGGACCCCAGAACTGAACATAGTGTTCCAAAAGTGAGCGGACTAATGAATTGTAAAGGGTGAGGATAATGTTTTTTGATGTTCAATTGATCTACCTATGAAACCTATAATTTTGTTGGCCTTCTTAACAACTTCAGCACAATGTTGACTTGGTTTTTTAAGTTACTAGACATTGTTACTCCTAAATCGGTTTCTCTGTCCACACTCTTTAGCTGGGTGCCATTCATCGAGTAGTCTGCTTTTTCATTGCGGTATCCGATATGAAGTACCTTACACTTATCTTCATTGAAGCACATTTACAAGATTTTAGCCCATTGTGAAAGCTTGTTTGGATTGTTTTGCATATCTTCAACATGCTCATTTGTTAGTACGGTATTTGCAATTTTTGTGTCATCTGCAAACTTTGAGATTGTGCCGATGAGACCCTCATATATGTCGTTAATGTAAATTAGGAAAAGGACTGGTCCCAGCACTGATCCTTGAGGTACACCAGTCACACCACTAGTTACATTGGTCCACGTTGATGCTTCCCCATTAATAACTACTCTTTGTTTCCTTTCACTAAACCAATTTTCTATCCACTGTAGAACGCCTCCTTGTATTCATGTGCTTTTAATTTAATCGCTAACCGTCGTGTGGAACTTTATCAAAGTTTAAAATAAAAAAAAAAAAAAAAAAAAAAAAACATATTGAACACAAATAAAATTAAAATTCAAAGATTAAATAATGTAGGATGCCAAGTATAAATAAAATACATTAAACTATTTAGAATTAAATAAGTTTAACAATTAGAATTAATGCTGTGAAAAAGCATTGGCCGGCATAAAACACTGTGAAAACTGTGTAGTAGAAAATATCACACGACTCATGGAAAAAGCGTACTCCAAGAGGAGATACTCAAAACCTTCAAAAGAATAATGCAGCTTACTTGAGAGGGCAGAATGGTGAGTTGTGGGTGGTTCCCAATAGTCCATGTGATGTTAGGATGAGGCCTGGAGCCTGCCACCACACAGGTCAGCTGGTACTCTGACCCCACCCGCAGGTACCGGGGCGGCGCCTGTAGTCTGGTCACCAGGGGCCGTACTGGGAGAGGGAGACGAGGGAAGGAGTTAATATAATGTTACCAGATGCTATACTGGGAACAGTATAGCATCTGGTAACATTATAGAAAATCATTATACAAAATTATACAAAATCACCTGGGGCCACAGTTGGGAAGGGAGGCTAGAGAGGGAGTTCTTATAAGGTCATCAAGGGCCGTACTAGGGGAGGGATTTAACCCTCTCACGTGTTTTATGCAATTATGAGCCTATTGTAGATACTTTAAAGCCTTTGTTACCATCAGGGGTATTTAGAAACCTTTAGTTTAGTTACTTCAACCTCTGCAGTTATCTTTGAGTTAGCTGTGGGCAGAAAACTAATTTTGGGGAAGTAATTATAAGAGTGAGAGAACTCTATTTATTATTGCTAATCTGGCAACCTCTGCGTCATAAAAACGTGAACGGGTAAATATAAGGTCAACTGGCGTCGTACTGGGGGAGGGAGGCAAGAGCACTAGTGAGTTAGTAAAAGGTGACCCGGGGCAGTACTGGTATAGGGAAGTAGTTAATAAAAGGTCACCAGGGGCCGTACTGGTGGAGGGAGGCAAGGGAGAGAGTTAATGATGGTCACCAAGGGCAGCACTGGTGGAATATGTAAATAAAAGGTCACCACGGGCCGTACTGGTAGAGGAAGGGAGTTATTAAATGGTCACCAGGAGCTGTACTGGTCGAGGGGGCCAAGGGAGGGAGTTAATAAAATGTCACCAGGGGCCGTACTGGTGGAGGGGGCAAGGGAGGGAGTTAATAAAAGGTCATCAGGGGCCGTACCGGTGGAGGGGGCAAGGGAGGGAGTTAATAAAAGGTCATCAGGGGCAGTACTGGTGGAGGGGGCAAGGGAAGGAGTAAATAAAAGGTCACCAGGGGCCGTACTGGTGGAACGGGGGCAAAAGAGGGAGTTAATAAAAGGTCACCAGGGGCCGTACTGGTGGAGGGGGCAAGGGAAGGAGTTAATAAAAGGTCACCAGGGGCCGTACTGGTGGAGGGGGCAAGGGAGGGAGTTAATAAAAAGTCACCAGGGGCCGTACTGGTGAAACGGGGAAGGGAGACAACATAAGGTCATCAGGTGTTGTTTTGGGGGAAGGAGGCTCCAGGAATCACACTGAGGGAGGAAAAAAGAGAAATAGCTTATAAAAGGTCAGTAAATGCTGCGATGTAGACAAGCCAAAGGCGCGGTCAAGTTAAGAATGAAAATATTGTATTTAAGATCAATTGAAAGTGCATGTTACTCCTATAATTTTAGTACTGCATATTATGAAGATACATAATACTGGCGGCAGGCAATAACAGCAACGAATGCATTACAACCCTTGAAACTACAGGATATTGGCTGACAATTTAAGGTGAGGTTGAAAGAGCACAGGCGCTTGGGAATGCAAGTAAACGTTCGCTTTCTATATTAATATATGATAATAACAAGGTATGCAACCAAACTCTTCAATGTTCGCTAAACTGTTCTTATTTTTGTTGTTTTATGCAATAACCAGCTTTTTCTCCTACATAAATAATTTATTATAAGATGGAGTGAAGATTGAGGAATATTATTATGAAAATTATCATTAGCATTAACATAGAGTGGATAGAGAAGGTTTGTGGAAAGTACTTAGAATATACGGAGTAGAGGGCAAGTTGCTGAAAGCAGTGAAGAGCATGTATGAGGGTGCAAAGGCGGCAGTACGTGTGGAGAGTGAGCAGAGCGAGTTCTTTGACCTGCATGTTGGTTTGAAACAGGGGTGTGTGATGTCCCCGTGGTTGTTTACTGTATATATGGATGGAGTTATGAAAGAAATACTATCAAGAGCAGTGGATGTTGGTGTATCGCTGAAAAGGGAGGGAATTGAGTGGAAGCTACCTATACTGCTGTTTGCGGATGATACAGTTCTGATGAGTGATAATGAATGGGAGTTGCAGGGTCTGGTAAATGAGTTTGGAACAGTGTGCGAAAAACGGAATTTGAAGGTAAATACGGGGAAGAGCAAGGTTATGGTCTTCGAAAGAGGTGAAGTCACAGAGTGTGAGGTGAAGCTGAACGGTCAGGCTATGGAGATCGTCAACTCTTTTAAGTATCTGGGCAGTGTGTTGAGTAAAGATGGGACTATGGATGAAGAGGTGCAGGAGAGGGTACAACAGGGGAAGAGGGTTGTAGGAACGCTAAAAGCAGTAACAAGAAATAGGGTGGTCAGTATGGAAGTGAAGAAGTCCTTGCATGACAGTGTGATAATCCCGACACTGACTTACGGAAGCGAAGCATGGACGTTGGTTGAGAGACTCAGACCAAGAGTGAGAGCAGTGGAAATCAATTACTTAAGGAGTGCGTGCGGAGTTACATGGAGGGATAGACAGACTAATGAGGAAGTAAGAAGGAGGTGTTGTGTGGAGGTAGATGTGCTGGAAAGTGTGAAAAGGAACAACTTGAGATGGTTCGGCCATATGGAACGTATGGAAAGCGAGAGAATGACTAAGAGGGTGTACGAGAGCGAGGTGGAGGGACAGAGGGGGAGAGGTAGACCGAATATGAGGTGGAAGGATGGAGTGAGGAACTACATGAACGAAGGCGGTGCTGGTTGGGGGGAGGGGCGTCGACTGACTGGGGACAGAGGTGCATGGGGGCGGTTCGTTCGTGGCCACCCCTTCGGGGATCGCGGCGTCAGGCAATAGATAGATAGATAGATTAACATAGAACATTTTGCGATATATGTGTAATATTATTTAGCATCCATGATTGGTCTGACTAATATAGTACTCATACATCCCCGATATGGCATTTTAAAAAGTGGTTTTGCGAAGTAGCATTATCGTAACCAGTGGTGTTTAGAGGTATTGCCATCTGCGTAGTAGTGAAGGTATTGGGAAAACTCAAAACGAACCAGTGTGGCTTACCGTAACATAATGTAGTTAGGATAGCAAGCCATACCCTGCCTTCTCGAGGTAACCTTGCTACTACAGCGTCATAGATTTATTCACCCTTTTAAATGTCGCAATGTTAATGTTTACCAGACGGTGGAACCAAAGCGGAGGGTGGGTGTGTCATATTTTGTCAGCGGTACATTTGGTTTCATATGTAAATCCATTTTGAATCCCCTTTCAATATTATCCCCATTATGTTTTTGCATTGCCTGTTTTCTAATGTGTCCCTTCACTTTTACTGTTTTACTTTGTTTTGGTATTTTTGTTAGTTGTAGATTAGCTGACAATTTGACAATCCAGCTCCCTGTTTGGAGGCATTATATTATATCCAGGCCCCAAGTCCTCCTGGGTAACAACTGTACTTGGTATGCTGCCAGTTAGGACCCCCGCAGGGGTGGTGGAATAAAACAGAAAAGTGGCGGAAACGTCGTTCGGGTGAAAGACAGCGTGCTCCAGGTCTGTGCCTTCAATGCTAATGATATAAATGGCTCCATTCGGAGAAATTGTATGATGGGTAAACTTAAAGATGGAAGTGTGGATGTGTGTGTAGTGGGTGAGACACACCTGCTGGGATGTGGAGTGTGGGATGGAGAGAGTGAGCATCATTTGTTAGCTGGGGAAGGATGAGTTATCTGGTCTGGTATGGATGCTGAATATAAGTGAAAGAAAATGGAAGGAGTACCTGTGGTGTTGTCAGACATGTTGAGGAAGTGTGTGGAAAACTATGGATGGAGATCGGAATAGATGAACATACTTTAACCCCTCCTTATCGGGTAGTTTTGTAACACTACTACCTGCCAAGCGGCAGATTTACCCTAAACGAGCTTTATTCCATGCTCTTTTTCATGCATAAAGAAGAGCCAGAGCGTAATACAATTATGTAACCGTGAAAGGGCGATAATTGAGCTTCCAATGACACCTGAACCATCCTTGTACGACCACGGGGTCTCTTCTTGGTTCTCTAACCGACTTAAGGCGGGACCCGCTATTTAGGTGTTAATGTGTGTATGCACCTGTCAACCAGGAAACTGGGAAAGGTGTGGAAGAAAATAGAACATTTTGAAATAAAGCCAATAAATGTACAAGATAAAGGCAAGAGTGCACAAATGGAATTTAACTGGGTGACATGAATGGCAGAGTTGGATATGAGTAGATAGAAGGTATAGTGAGTAAATGGTTTATAGAGGGTAGGAATACGAATGGTGACCTTCTTTCAAATATATGTGCAGAAATAATTATATTTTGATCTAGCACGTGTTTTGAGCACCGTCACATTCATATATATAAATGGCACAGAGGTTTAGGTGAGCTGGAATATAAATCTCTTATCGACTACGCCATGATTCACTCTGGGCTAATAAGAAGAATTATAGATTTGAAAGTAGTACAGTGTATGCTGATGGGATCAGATCACTATACAGTGCTGACGAAAGTGAGGATAAGGAAGGAGTGGAAACATGAGAGAAAAGAGAGAACACTGACAGTAGAAAGAAATAATGTGGGAATATTGGCTGAAGAATGTAATGCAACAAAATACAGGGATGTGTTGAAAGAGACTGTAAAGGACAGACGATATGATAGATCTAGGAAATAATGTAGACGAAGCATGGAAAGGCACAAGAGACTCTATGTTTAATGCAACTGAGAAAGTATGTTGCAAGAAAAAAGTTGAAATGTAGAAAAGAAAGGTAACATATGGTTTAACACCTTAAGAGCGGCCTATGCGGTTTATTTATATGTACCGCCCAGCGGGGTGTTTTTAGCCAAAATAGGGCTGTTTACGTGATCATTTTCATGCCTAAATAAGACCCAGAACGTAAAACAAGTATCTATCCCTGAAAGGGCATAAACAGAGCTTTCGAATGACACCATAACGATCCTTTTATGATGGCTAGTTTTCTTGCAATAACCGTGCAACGCGAGTGCAAAAAGCATGTAATTAGGCACTTTCCCCATACAATTCCGTATATAGCGAGTGAGAGAGGGAGGAGGGAGGTGAGATTCGTGTCAGTAGGTTCGCCGCGGTGGTCTGGAGCAGTCATACGCTCGCTACTCTCCTGCCACCACTTGTCTCTCTCTCTCAGCAACATTAAGTGCTGAAATTGCCACTCGACCTATGTCGAGCGCCGCCACATAGTCCAGCTTTATTTAACTCGACTTATGTTGCTCGCCGACAGTTAGGGGTTAACACAGCGAGAAGAAATAGTGAAATAGGAAAGAGTTGCGAAAGAGTATGCTGCAAAAGAATATGCCTAGACAAACTACAGATGCGAGGAGACAAGAATATAAGAACTTGAAACAAAGAGTGAAGAGGACGATACAAGACAAAAGGAAGGCTGATGAAGAATGTGGGAAGAATATTTGCGAACAATTTTTGAGTGACAAGAAAGCAAAGTACAGAGTTGTGAAAGAAACCAGAGGAAAGAAGACCGAAAGTGGTTCAGGTGGTAGAATGAGGGACATGATGGATGGTCATGGTGTGGCTGCCAGGAGCGGAGCGTGCCCGCCTGTTGTCCTTGCAATGCTCGCTCTCTCTATCATAGCTCATAATGGACCTAAAAAGGCACAAGTCATATGTCGGGCACCGTAGGGGTGGCCACTATTCTCTCTCCCGTCATATGACGGTCACCGTCGGCTGAGGGTTAAAGGTCAATATAGGAATTTAAGGGAATGGTGTTTGAGAGAAAAATGCATGTAACCATAGGTTTTAAAGCAAAATATAGAATTAACCCATTCCTTGCGGCGACCGTCACCTAACGGTCAGGATTTTCCAGCTATTATGTGGTCTGGGAGCGAGGCCAGCTGTTGCAGGCAGCGCGGCAACCCAACCCATGGAGTCAGGGCTCGTACTGATGTGTCACAGAAAGTTCTCTCGCACATTTGCAGCATCACACATTGGCTCAATTTTAGGGATTTTGCCCTTCATTTGTTTGCAAGATCGTTGCAAGACAGACAGACGTCGTACAGAGATAATTAGGGTGCCATTTGATAGCTCTATTATCGTACTTTCACGGATATATAATTGTATTACGCTCTGGCTTTTGCTTATGAATGAAAATGAGCAGGGAATGAAGGTAATTTCGGGCAATTATGCCCAGTCATGCGGGGTTAAAAAAGAAAATGAGAAAAGTTGTATAATAAAAATGAGAAATTAAGTACTAGAAGAGGTTGAAAATTTCAATGATTCAGGTGCTGTACTGTGCAAATATGGTAAATTGGAGAGTGAGATAAAAGGGAGGAACATCCAAGGGAGAATAGGAATTGGAAAACTTGATTGTATTCTTAAAGAAAGGATAGTTGGTCAAGAAGTGAAACATAACTGAGGAACAGTGTACTGCTCTCAACACTCTCTATGGAAGTGAGACATGGCCATTAAGTGACGAAGACCTCTCCAAACTATGAGCTGTGGATATAGCTTTTTCAGAATGGCAGCTGGTATGAATAGGCTAGATGGGCCAAGTATTAGGGAAGTGTATAAGTCTTTTGAAATGGAAGAAGCTTGGCCATTGAATGTGGAGTGTTTGAGTGGAAACAGAGAAGTACTTTGAGGTAGTATGGTCATGTTCAAAGAATGGATGAAGACAGAATACCAAGAGAGATACATAGGAGTCAGGTGAGTGGAGCAGCTAGTAGTGGAAGACCACCTATGATATGGGAAATTAAAGTGGAAACCAAATATTGAGGAAAGACTTCCACGTAGTGGAAGGGGCAAAGGAAACCTGTCTTGACAAAGTAGCCTGGAGACGTTTCTGTCATGGGGGTTTCCCAGGGGGAAATAAGGCGTCGGAAGTGATGATAATGAAGTACATGAATAACACAAAAAATAGTATATACATCTTATTTGCCTTTAACATTTTACGAACGATATTGTACGTTAATAAATAATTATTATTGGGCAAGTCTCATCTCGATTAATCACACTCAAGACGTAAAATAATATATCAGGTCACAGGGAAGGTATGGTATAGAATAATTCAAAGTAATTCTTTCGAACTGCAAACACTTTTACATTTTGCACAGAAGTTCTGGGGGGTCAGCTTGACCTTATTACGGGCCTAATATTTACATTTTACAGCGTTTAATTCTATGTATAGTAATTTATCTTAGTTTCGTTTACACACACTTATTTATAAACTTCCAGTCTTCCTCTTGGTGTATGATACATGTTGGAGGAAATATTATTTGTATAAAATAACTAATAAAAGAACAATGTCGGCGACCACAGAAGTGTTTTGTTGAATACCTTATCAATGTATCCTTATATTATATCCATATAGAAAATGAGCATTTACTTGCCGTCTCAAGTTTTTGTGGAAGAGTTAATGTAGATAGATAGCGATGCGGTGTTATTGGTGCCGCATTTAATCAGCTAATACAGCTACTATTACTGATTCCACAATATTTATTGACTCACAGTTCATGGTGACGGTGACGGAGGCGAGGGTGGGGGCGGTGACGTTATTGTTGGTGGCGCGGCAGGTCAGCTTGGTGTTGTGGAAGTCTCTGGTCAGTCGCACCAACTGCAGCTGGTTCACCGTTAATGAGTTACCCCGAGAGTCTATGGTAGAGTCCAATATCTGTAGGGAGACAAAAGTTGGACGTGAAATATGATATATTATATGCAGATCAGTGCATACACCACTTACTGTATATTTGTTGAAGTTCACTGCAGAGCAATGGATCTTATGCACAGGTGATTGCATAATTATGACCAAGTGTCTTCATTTTGTTTAAATAAAATTAGTTATTATGCAGTAGGTGGCATACTATGCTTCATTATATCTAGTAGTTGCATGTTTCCTCTTTTAAAGGCAGTACAACAGTTGACCTTCTCGGACTACTTTGAGACGAGTTAAGCACAACATTTTTATAAATTGTCCGTTTTGGAGCAAATGCAAAATCCTCTCCTAAAGTGCACTTTTTTGATGAATATTTCTATAACCATTTGTTACATTTATAGGTGGAATGGTTATATTACAATTACAGACGTGATTTTACAATTATAGAGAGCTTATACAATGTTGAAGAAATTATCATTAACTATATAGCAATTTTAGTCACTTGAACCTAAAGGAAAGCGACTTATTATTGTTTATGTGTATGAAGGAGACAAAAGGCAAAGCTGCCTGTTACAAGTGATATAATAACTATGCAGGAGGTGTTACTCTGTTGTTGCTTGATTTCCTTTATACTCCTTTGTACTCCTTTGTACTTTGTTACCTAAGAATTATGATGAAGAGTTGGATGTCAAGATAGTTTTTCAAATACCGGGATTCCAGATGATAATACCTGACGGGCAAATGAAGAGAGGCGTACTCGCTTTCATTGTGAATAATCTTGTGGTGACAAAGGGATATCTAGACACAGATTTTGAGGAAGCTGTATGGTACAAAATCAAATTAGAAGACACTGAGAAACTCCTATTAGGTAACGCTTACCACAGCCCAAATTCTAACTCTGATAATAATTCACTTAAGATAAGTGAAATGTTAAGGAAGGCTCATTAAATGGGCTGCAGACATCTACTGATATGTGATGACCTAAATATTAAGATTAACTGGTCTGAAATTAGATTTGAGTGTAGACCAAATCATCCAACAGCTGTGTTTTTTGATAGTGTGAATAATCTCTGTATGACTCAGTATGTCACTGAATCCATTAGCTATCGCCAAGGCCAAGCTCCTAGTCAACTCGATGTGATATTGTCAAATGTGGAACAAATGGTAGATACTGTCTCATATGGTCCACCACTGGCAAAAAGTGATCATGTTCTACTGACTTTCACAGTAAGAAATACATCTGATTGGGAAGTGGACATGGCCAAGAGGAACTATGAACATGAAATAGCCAGGAACGTAAAGACAAATCCTAAGGAATTCTAGGCATATATGAAAAACAAAACCACATCAAGACCTGGGGTGGCATCACTTGAGAAACCGGATGGATCCTTGACAACATCGAGTTGGGAAAAAACATTGATTTTAAATTATTTCCTTGCAGACAGATTACAGAAGAGAATGTAGATGCCATGCCACTGATGGCTCAAGTCCGTTTGGAGTCTATACAAACAGAGACTAACATATCAGTATAATTGGTGAAGAAAGAAATAGCTGCTCTGAGAATTGATACATCCCATGGACCAGATGGAATACACTCCTGTGTCCTGAAGGAGGTTGCAGATGAAAATGCAGATCCGCTGTTGGATATATTCATGAGATCACCGGAGGAAGGAAGTGTGCCCCAATCCTTGACAAGGGCAAAAATAGTACTCTTGTTCAAGAAGGAGAAGAGAACAGAATCTGGGAATTACAGACCAGTGAGTCTAACATCTATACTGTAATTGGCAAAGTTATGGAGAAAATTATAAGAGCATCAGTATTGGACCACATAGCAATAAATAATATTTTAACTAAGAATTGGCATGGATTCAGAGAAGGAAGGTCTTGTGCTACTCAGTTATTGGAAGTCACTGAACACTGGACGAAGATGCTAGATGAGAAGATCGGCCAACATTCTCGACTTATTTATAACCTCTAATCCTTCTGCTTACTCTGTAAACAAATTATCTACGATGGGCTCCTCCGATCATAACCATATCTCTGTTACCTGCCCTATCTCTCCACTGCATCCATATGACCCTTCTGGCCAAAGGCGTTTGTGGCACTTTGTCAATGCCAATTATGAGTGAGCCTCATGCATTACCGAGGTGATCGTTTTGGGCATGGAGGAATATATTTCATCTTCTTTTTCATAGTCTCAAGCAAAAATATTGGTTTATTCACCATGTCTGTACTGACCTGTCCTTCCCTGAGCCAGATAAGGTCCGGGTGAGGGACACCGCCCCTGACACTACAGGTGACCTCTAACGGCGCCCCCTCCTGCAGTGGCCCCAGGACTCCATCTGTGGCCTTCTGACCCCCCACCCTCAGCAGCGGGGCCTCAGGCGGTACCACTACATGCAGGCTCAGCTGGGTACGCCGAGAAGAAGCTGCAACACACACACACGTGGTAAATATAATTAGTTAACTGGCAGTAAAGCTTAGCAATGTTTACAGGATTGTATTACCCTGATGTGTTAGAGATCTGGAATATGGATGTACGTAACTGAGGAATGGGAGGGTAAGTTATGGAAGTTGTTATGAATCTATGATTGGATATGTTTGGAGGTCATTATACAGAGTTGCCTGTGAGACTTAGCATAATATAGATGCTCTGGGGAAGAAAGTACAAGTCGTAGAAGAATTGAAGATCTGGAAAATGGGTCGGAGCTAACATAATACTGCACAGATTTTTAGCCGGGGTGAATTACAATGCAGGTCAGGAATGATAAAGGTATATCAGACAGGTGTGCTTTGGATTTGGCCAACAAGATAATTATGAATATATTTAAATATAATTATTATGTTACATAAGAACATAAGAAAATGGGAGTCTGCAAAAAGCCGATCGGCCCATACAAGGCAGATCCCTGTCACACCCAACCCTAATTACAAGGCCCAATTATAGACCCATCTCACTAATACCTTGAGTAGTGACCCCACTAAAACGGTCAGAGATTAAAACAAGATTACGGGGGTCTGCTGAGCGCCGATTAGCCCACACCTGGTAGATCCCCCTCACACCCAACCCATCTTGTCCATATGCCTATCTAATTTTATCTTAAAGCTCCCTATCGTTCTTGATCCCACTATATCACTTGGTAGCCTATTCCACCCATCTACAATTCTGTTACCAAACCAATATTTGCCTATATCTTTTCTGAAACTAAATTTATCTAATTTGAAACCATTTGTACGAGTTATTTCGCTATCACTGAGCTTTAGTAAATTTTTCATGTCTCCTTTATTAATTCCACTAACTCACTTGAATACCTCTATCATGTCACCTCTAACTCTGCGTCTCTCTAACGAATGTAAGCCTAATTTCTTCAACCTTTCTTCATACGGAAGATTTATAATATTATGCATAATTTTTGTCATTCTACGTTGTACTCTCTCCAATGAATCTATGTCCATTCTGTAATAAGGACACCAAAATTGAACAGCATAATCCATATGGGGTCTCACTAATGACAAGTAAAGTTTTAAGATAACATCAGCAGTTCTGTTACTCACACTCCTAGATAATGAACCCGAGAATCCTGTTTGCCTTGTTACGAACGCTTATACATTTTTGTCTAGGCTTCAAATCATTGCTAACAAACACACCTAGATCTTTCTCACAGTCTGAGTTTTCTAATTCCATATTAGCTAGTTTATATTTAAAATTTGTATGCATCTTCCCTATCTTTAATACCTTGCATTTGTCAATGTTAAACTTCATCTGCCATTTTACTGACCATTCGTGTAAGGTATCTAGATCCCTTTGCAGACACTCTATATCTCTAACTGAATCAATTTTTCTCCCCATTTTGGTATCGTCTGCAAATTTACTTATCCTACTAGTTATACCTAAATCAAGGTCATTTATGTATATAATAAACAACAGAGGACCTAATACAGATCCCTGGGGGACACCACTCTTGACTGATCCCCATTCTGACTTAGTACCATTTATGCTGACTCTCTGCTTCCTACCAATTAGCCATGACCTAATCCATCCTAACAACGCCCCACCTATTCCATGTGCCTCTACCTTTCTCATCAATCTCTCATGAGGGACTCTGTCGAAAGCTTTACTGAAATCTAAATATATATCATATGACTTGTCATTATCTACTGCTTCATATACCTCTGAGAAAAAACTAAGCAAATTAGTAAGGCAAGAACGTCCCTGAGTGAATCCATGCTGCGAAGAATTGATTAAGTTAAATGTTTCTAAGTGGTTTCTCATTTTCCTAGCAATAATTGACTCTAGTAGATTTCCTATGATTGAAGGGAGAGGTAACTAATGTTACCTCCACCAACTGACTTTACTCCTAAACTCAATTAATGAAATCAACAAATACAGGTGGCAGTCCAGGGATTCGAACCTAGGATGCTCACACCGAAATTCGGTGCATTTATCCATTGCGCACAAAGACAGTTGAAGAATGGTGGACAAACCTACGATTTATTATGCAGTTTTGAATTCTGCATATCAATCTAAGCATGTACACAATTCCAAATGCGCTATCATAGGCTATGGATAGATGAATGGAAAGATTATTTAATGGGTCCTTAACCCTAAGGAAGGCCTCTCTATAAACTACCCCTAAACCTGAATGAATGATTATAGGCTGACTTTATAGCTTAGGAGTTGATTTGTGCACTTTTGGAAACAAATGTAAATTTTGGCACACATGTACATTGCGAGTAAAACTGGATATAGAAACACTCTTGTGGACACCCCCGGGGGCCGGGGTCGCCGCCCTAAAGTCCGCCCCGCAGAATCTCAATTTGCCTCCATATAACTCCCCATATCTCCACTCCTAATCAATATATTTTAATTATGTTTGCAGCTTTTACTTCCTAATATCATTGCCAACAAAATGTAATCAAATAACAAAATATGATTAAATCAGTCGTTTCTATGGTATTTTTGATTTTGTAAAATATTTTATGTTACCGTTTTGTAAAGTCTTTTACAAAATCATTAATATCACGAAAATTACGCATCAAATCGTACCTTATGTTGTATTACTTTTTGTTAAGAAAATTATGAGTAATATAATGCCACAAAGAGATTGAAAATATATTAATTAGGGCCGGAGATATAGAGAGTTACGTGGAGACAACTTTAGCATTGTCTGGGCGCACTGTGGGGTAGCATTCCCGGCCACCCTTGATTTTGTAGCTATTTATTCTTCTTGAAATGGCACTTATAATTAGCTTGCAACCAGCTTAATGTTCATTGTTCCTCACATTGAATATTCTGTTGTTTCAGGTCATGTGTGAGAATAAGACGATAGCCATAACCTACATCAAACATTCAGAATGGCGACTGAAATAGACTGGAAGGAATGTGTGTTTTGCCAAGAAAAAACATCTGAAGATCTTGAATGTCCTGCCAATACAAAAAGAAACGACAGAGGTCAAGGGTATGTTACTTTAGAAACAATTATTAAGCAATTCCAAGAGGCCGATGCTCTTCCAAAAGACATAATCTTGATTTTTTTTAGTGCGGGTGTCCTGTCTGAACACTGTGCTTCATGGCACAAACGTTGCAGAGTAAAATACAGTAGTCAAATTCTGAAACGAGTACAGGACAAGAAAAGGAAACTCTTGGAAACACTTGAGAATGATAAAGAAGGCCCCTCTGAAAAAGTTACAAGGTCATCATCAAAATCTGAAGGAAACACCAATGATGAGCTTTGTTTGGTATGTGATAAAATTGTTGAACACTGTGATGTATATAGGCATGTAGCTGCAACACATAGTTTAGATGAGAAAGTGCGCAAGTGTGCAATAGATCTTGTTGATTCAAAATTGCTGGCTAAACTATCTGAAGGTGATGTAATAGCGATTGATGCAGTTTATCATGCAAACTGTTTAACTGCATTGTACAAGAAACATGACAAATATTTACAATCCACTGATGAAACTGTTGCCACCAACAATGTTCATGGTATTGTGTTAGCTGAACTGATATCATACATAAATGAATCTCGAAATTACTCAAACATCAACACATTCAAACTGACAGATCTGGCCCATTTGTACAAAGAACGATTGCTGTCCCTTGGTGTGGAGAATGAACACATACACGTGACAAGATTAAAAAACAGAATGTTGGCACAAATACCAGACTTGGTGTGTCATACAGATAAACACAGTAAGGGCCAGAGCACTTTGTTAATTTTCAAGGACGATGTTGACAATATGATAGATGAATGTGTAACAGGTAGAGATTATGACGATGAAGCACTGCAGTTAGTAAAGGCTGCTGAGATTGTTAGGCGTGAGATGTTTCAAATAAAACAACAGTTCAATGGCTCATTTACCCCTGACTGCCAAGGCAGTTCTGTTCCATCTTCATTGTTAGCTCTGGTGGAAATGGTGTTGCATGGCCCAAACATAAGAAACCGTGAGAATTCATCAACCCCAAATCATACTGTGTCTATTGCTCAACTCATGCTCTTCAACAGTGTAAAGCGTGCCAAAAAAGAACCAAAAACTTGGTGTGGTAGACACACAACAGACCGGGAAACCCCATTGCCTCTGTATGTGGGTTTAAAGATACACACACTAACACGCAGCAAAGAATTGGTTGATATTATGTACAAACTTGGGATGAGTGTTTCCTATGAACGTATTCTTCAAGTGTTAACAGACATTGCTAATAAAGTATGTGAGCGGTTTGAAGCAGAGAAGACTGTTTGTCCCATGAATTTGAAACATAAGCTGTTCACTGTTGCTGCCCTAGATAACATAGACCATAACCCAAGTGCAACAACAGCTCATGATTCATTTCATGGAACAAGCATCTCAGTTTTTCAGTGTCCAACTTCATTAAATCGAGGTACAGAGAGAAATCCTATATCTTTGGAGAAACAACAATATGCAAGAAAAGTATGTGACCTGCCACAAGAATACACTGACGTTGTTCCTGCAAGACTGCACACTAGTAGACCATTCATTCCACAGGTGACTGGCCCAATTAAACCCTCGGAGAATGTTTATCCGGATGACTTGGATGAAGAATATGAATGGTTGCACAATGTTAGAGACCTATACAAGAAGGACCAACTCGCCACTGAAGATTTCATATCCTGGGCTGCATTTCATGCCGCTAGACAACCACAAGTACCACAACAAGTTTCTATAGAATGCAATGCTACCCATGTTCTATGAGACTGCTCACACTGTAGCAATGGTTAAGTATGGAATGAAGTTTGTGAGTGAAGCTTCGCAGTTCCTCAATCCTGGACAAATTCCAGTGATGACAGTAGATCAACCTTTATTTGCATTGGCCAAACAAGTACAGTGGTGTTGGCCAGAGAGCTATGGGGAGGATAAGTTTGTCATCATGCTTGGTGGCCTCCATATAGAAATGGCGGCGCTCAGAACATTAGGGACATGGCTTAAGGGAAGTGGATGGGTGGAGGTCATCGTGCGATCAGACATTGCAACACCTGGTACTGCAGAATCATTTGAGAAAGCATCACATGTGACCAAGACTCGCCGCTCTCATCAGATTACTGCAGCTTCTCTGTCAATCCTACAACAACGTGCTTTCCATACTTACACAGAGGTGATCAATGAGCAAGAAGAGGAGACAATGGATTTCAAGGCTTGGACAGAGATGAGAAAAAATCAAAGTCCACAGTTTCTGTTCTGGCACCTCACTATGGAGTTTCAGCTGTTGATCTTGTCTTTTGTGAGAGCACAGAGAGAAGGAAACTTTTCTCTTTACTTAGAGACACTCACTATGTTGATGCCATGGTTTTTCGCTTTAGACAGCACCCACTATGTCGCTGGCTACCAGTGCACATTAGGGATATGACTATGCTGTCGGGAGTCCACCCTGAAATCTGTGAGCAGTTCCAGAATGGACATTTTGTCCTTCACAAAACATCAAATGTGTTCTCTGGAATGGCAATTGATCAATGCCATGAACAGAATAATGCTATAATAAAAGGGACTGGAGGTGCTGTAGGGCTTACTGAAAACCCAAGTGCTCTCCGAAGGTGGACAGTAGCAGGACCATAGTTAGCAAGATTGTTGACAGAGTTTGAACAGTCAATGAAAACTAACATTTCAAAAAAACACAATCATCATGAACAAGTACCAAGCATCCAGAAACAATTCAGAGATAAAGTTAATGCGATGGTGAACACATTTGAGGAAACGGGAAACCCATTCAATGAGACATCAGATGATTTGGTGACTCTGGACACAAAAGATATTATGGATACAGCTGTTGTGCAAAGCATCAAAAATTTCATTGACGTAGGTCAAACCAAATATGAAATGTATTTCAGTGAGAGGCTGGAATCATCATTGAGACCTGTTACACACCCCATCCCAAGAAGTAACTTGCCTCTCTTCAGCAAACAGAAAACCATCAATAAATCTAAAGTACAGTTGAAAGTCAACACACTTGAAGATAATGTAGCTTTGTTTTCAGAGTTGTATATATCATGCCAGACACGATCAATAAATATGGATGACTTCTTTATGTATGAAAATCAACCCTATCCACCATCATTATCCGAACATAGCAAGGTACGTTTGGGCAAGAAGTCAGATTTAGTGGACTGCCTTTTGGAGCCAGATCTACTGAAATGTACTGAAGCACCTGCTGGAGAGGCCAAGATATTTGATGGTGCTGCAGTAGTGCATTTTCTGGAACCCAAGACTGCATGTACGTTTGGGGAATATGCAGAACAAGTATTTCTCCCATATATTGACCGACAGAGTGCACACAGGGTGGATATTGTGTGGGACAGATATTTTCCTGAAAGTCTTAAAGAGTCTGCCAGAGTTAAGAGAGGAAAAGGTGACAGAAAAAGAGTTTTGAAAACAACAAAGATTCCAAAAAAATGGAACAAGTTTTTGCTAAATCAAGACAACAAGACAGAACTGTTTGGCTTCCTCACATCCTACATTAGAGACAACTTTCAAACAAAGAAGGAAGTGTATGCCACCTGCGGAGAGAATGTTATATGCACACGGGAGAATGCTGACTGCACAAATATCCAGCCTTGTAATCATGAAGAGGCAGATTCAAGAATATTTGTTCATGTGCGTGATGCTGCACGAAAGGGCTGATTGCTCATACGAACGGTGGACACAGATGTAGTGGTGCTTGCCATTGCAAATTTTGTGAAACTTGAAGTTGATGAACTGTGGGTAGAATATGGCCTTGGAAAGCATCTGAGATATATCCCTGCACACATCATTGCATCAAATCTTGGTGTCCAAAAATCACAAGCACTCTCAGGATTTCACTCTTTCACTGGTTGTGACACAGTTTCATGTTTTGCAGGAAAAGGTAAAAAGTCTGCATGGGATGTGTGGAGGGTATTCCCAGATGTGACCCAAGCTTTCTGTGATTTGTCAGCACCTCTTAGCAGTGTCAGCGATAACGTGTATCAGCTACTTGAAAGATTTGTTATTATTTTATATGATCGAACGAGTTCTTCTATCAATCTTGATGAGAGTAGAAAAGAGCTTTTCACTAAAAGGTACCGACGGAAGATTGAGAGCCTACCACCCACAACAGCAGCATTCAAACATGTGAAACGAGCAGCCTACCAAAGTGGACATGTGTGGGGTCAAATACTTGTTCCTGAAATGCAACTGCCATGCCCCTCTGAGTGGGGATGGTCAAGAACCACACATGGCTGGGAACCATATTGGACCACTCTGCCAGCTGCAGCCAAAGGATGTAGAGAATTGAAAAAATGTTCATGTAAAAGCTCATGTAGTAATCGATGCGGTTGTGCTAAGGCATTATTAGTGTGCACACCAATGTGCAACTGTGTCTGTGAAGAAACATTATTGATGTAACAATTGTATAATCTGTATCAAAGTTCCCTCTAACAAAACACCATTTTTCTAATTTTGATATGATTGTGTGAAATATTAGAGATTAAGAACTTACTTTCACTATCGGGTGCAACCTTGTTAGGTAAGCCTTTTGTAGTCTACTACTTATTTTGCAGCAAATTTAATTGTTTAGTTATGCAAGTATAATCTTGTTTAGTTGTGCAAGTATAATCTTATCCATTTTAACCCTTTCAGAATCCGAGAACGCCCTTTTCTTCTCTTTTCTGGCTATTATTAGACTATTTTATTTAGATTAGGAAGGTGATATAGAAGTCAAGAGAAGATGGAAAATTTAATGTTATTGTGTTATTTGATCGCATAAGCATAAAATACATTGTGATGGATATTTAGAAAAAAAATAAGTTTTTTATTTATCATCATCAAATAAGTTATAAGTTACACACTTCTATATTTAGTGTACAGTCGAAAACATGGGTTTTGGTATAATAACTGTATCACGACAATATTAGATAGGTGGTCGGGAATGCTACCCCACAGTGCGCCCAGACAACGCTAAAGTTGTTTCCACGTAACTCTCTATATCTCCGGCCCTAATTAATATATTTTCGATCTCTTTGTGGCATTATATTACTCATAATTTTCTTAACAAAAAGTAATACAACATAAGGTACGATTTGATGCGTAATTTTCGTGATATTAATGATTTTGTAAAAGACTTTACAAAACGGTAACATAAAATATTTTACAAAATCAAAAATACCATAGAAACGACTGATTTAATCATATTTTGTTATTTAATTACATTTTTTGGCAATGTTATTAGGAAGTAAAGGCTGCAAACAGAATTTAAATATATTGATTAGGAGTGTAGATATGGGGAGTTATATGGAGGCAACTTGAGATTCTGCGGGGCGGACTTTGGGGCGGCGCCCCCGACCCCCGGGGAGGTCCACAAGAGTGTTTCTATATCCAGTTTTACTCGCAATGGTCTAATGTACATGTGTGCCAAAATTTACATTTGTTTCCAAAAGTGCACAAATAGGGGTATTTTTTGCACTAAGCCACTAGACTAATATATTCCCTCCACCAACCGACTTTACTCCTAAACTCAATTAATGAAATCAACAAAATAAGGTGGCAGTCCAGGGATTTGAACCTAGGATGCTCACACCGAAATTCGGTGCATTTATCCATTGCGCTACGAAGACAGTTAAAGAATGGTGGACAAGCCTACGATTTATTATGCAGTTTCGAATTCCACACATCAATCTAAGCATGTACTCAATTCCAACTGCGCTATCATAGGCTATGGATTGATGAATGGAAAGAGTAATTAATGGGGCCTAAACCCCCCCCCCCCACCCCCACCCCACCCCACCCATATCGGGCATGGAAGCATACATTCCATTCTCTTTCTCTCAGACTAATGCTAAAAAATCTTGGTTTACTCACGCCTGTTCTACTGCTGTCCTCAATAAGGAGGAAGCATTCAAACGGTACCGACACCTTAAAACTCAAGACTCTCATTCTTCCTATGTTTCTGCCCGGAATCAAGCCAAATCTGTTCTTCAACTTGCCAAACACTCTTTCATCAATAATAAATGCACTGAACTATCCAACTCTAGCTCTTCCCAAGCTTTCTGGCATCTAGCCAAAAACCTCTCCAACAATTTCTCTTCCTCGTCTTTCCCTCCCCTTTCCCACTCTGATGGTACAACCATCACTTCTTCCTCTGACAAAGCTAAACTCTTCGCTCATACTTTTGCTAGAAACTCCACCTTGGATGATTCCGGTGCTATTCCTCCCTCTCCAACCTCCTCTCTCTTACTTATGCCTAATATCCTAATATCTTCTAAAGATGTACTTTCTACCCTCTCTGGGCTTAACACTAATAAGGTGTACAGTCCGGATGGTGTTCCTCCTGTTGTTCTCAAAAACTGTGCTTCCGTACTGACTCCCTGCCTAGGCAAACTCTTTTGTCTCTGTCTATCCTCTAACGCAGCGGTTCCCAAACTGCAGGTCATGACCCCCAAATGGGTCATGAGCCTTTTTCTGGGGGTCATGGAGGGTCCAAGATTTTGAGGAAATATTTTATGATATTTAGGGATTTTATTTTATTTTTTTATATTTAGGTTTTGTCGTACCAACTATTTACGTTCCTAATGCATTTTTTTTTTTTTTTTGTATTGCTCTCTCTGATGTGATTAAACTTTAAAATGTATCTGCGCCATTGCAAATTAGTATTTTTTCGGAAGACTTATAAAGGTGGGGGTCATGGTAGGTTTGGTACTACTGAAAGGGGTCACGTACTGGAAAAGTTTGGGAACCGCTGCTCTAATGTCTTCCCTTCATGCTGGAAGTTTGCTCACATTCAACCTGTCCCAGAGAAGGGTGACCGCTCTCAACCCTCCAACTATCGTCCAATTGCTCTCATCTCTTGTCTTTCTAAAGTTTTTGAAACTATTCTTGCTTCCAAATTTCTTAAGCATTTCTCTTCTCATAATCTGCTCTCAGATCGCCAGTATGGCTTTCTTAAGGGTCACTCTACTGGTGATCTTCTTTCATATTTTACTAACTCTTGGTCATCCTCCTTTCGGGACTTCGGTGAGACTTTTTCTGTTGCACTAGACATATCGCAAGCTTTCGATAGAATCTGGCACAAATCTTTAATTTCTAAACTACCCTCCTTCTGTTTCTATCCCTCCTTCTGTGCCTTTTTCTCTAATTTCCTTTCCGGCCGTTCCATAGCCGCTGTTGTGGACGGCCATTGTTCACTTCCTCACCCTATAAACTCCGGTGTTCCTCAGGGCTCTGTCCTAACTCCTATTCTCTTTCTAATTTTTATACATGATCTCCTTAACTGTACCTTAACTCCCATCCATTCATACGCAGACGACTCAACCTTACACTACTCCATTAGTTTTTCAGAACGCCCCAGCCAGAAATCCCTTAACGACGACAAACGTAATGAAGCCATAGAACTCTTAAATTCTGATCTAAATACTATCTCCAATTGGGGCTGAGAAAACCTTGTTACCTTTAATGCTTCCAAAACCCAATGTCTCCATCTATCTACCCGTCAGGATCTCCCAGCGGACTATCCCTTATTCTTCAACAATACAAAAATCAACCCTTCATCTTCTCTCAATATTCTTGGTGTCTCTTTTTCTTCTGCTCTCATTTGGAAGGACCATATTACCAGTCTTGCTAAGGCAGCCTCCCAGAAGCTGGGTGTGCTCAACTGCCTTAGGGGGTTCTTTTCCCCAGCACTGCTTCTTGCTCTGTACAGGGGCATAGTGCATCCTTGTATTGAGTATTGTTCACATGTGTGGGGAGGTTCATTTCACACCGCTCTCCTAGACAAAGTTGAAAGGAAGGCCTTTCGTATCATTAACTCCCGTCCACTCACCAACTCTCTGCAATCTCTCTCTCTCCGCCGCAATGTTGCATCTCTCTCGCTATTCTATCGCTACTATAATAATCAGTGTTCCTCAGAGCTTTCCCAGTGCATACCACCTCCTTTACGTAGGGCACGTGGTACCCGTCTTGCAACTCAATCCCACCCCTACTCTGTGCAACTTTCCAACCCAAGAGTGAAACGTTACTCTCAAACTTTCTTCTACTCAACAGCTGAGCTCTGGAACTCTCTCTCAGAATCAGTCTTTCCTTCTTCCTATGACTTAAATTGCTTCAAACTCTGTGTGTACAGGCATTTGGGATCGATCGTCCCTTGATGTTGGCCCTGTCACTCTTTCAACTATGGGGGAGGCACTCGCTATATAGAGTAGTGGGGTTTCTGAAAAATGTGAATGTTAGGAGCATTTTTAGGTAAAAGTTGGGAACCAGGCTTTTTAGCATATTTCAGGTATGCTGAATTCGATAAACCCGGTTCCCAAGCGAAATTTTGAGTTTTTGACCATCTAATTTGCATAAACAAAATGGCCGCCAAATTGGAAATTTTTGACACTTCATGAACCATTTTCTCCAATATCTCTCTAACTAGGCAAGCAAAAATTACAAATAAAGTGTCTATACTTATGTTTTAAGGGTCAGAGAATGTGATTAAGGCATCTTTAAAGTGATTAGTGATAAGCCTTCACGTAAATGTGCAAATTAGTGGCTGCAATTATAGAAAAATCAATTTCTCCAATATCTAATGCTAATACTAATACTAATTGTTTCTTTTATTTGCAGACTACAATGGATCCAGTAGTTACTTTGAAGAGGCCTTCACCTGTAGATTACAGCTTGTGCATCTTCTGCCAAACTCACACAGCCAGTGTTATTCCTAGTAATGCAAGTGACCATGGACTCGCAAAAGTCAGGGATGCTGCCAGTACCAGAAGAAAGCTTAGAGACACTAAGAATATCGATGTGATTGACCGTCTTGATAATGTCTTGGATTCTGCTGAAGCCGAAACTCTTGTGTGACACAAAATGTGCTATGACCACTTCACGGACAAAAGTAAACTTGAACGTTTGCGGAAGATGCAGGCAGTGGATTCAAAACAAGAAGCAAGTTGCAGCAGCAGTGGTAACAGATGTTCATTGCGAAGGCACGTGGAACCAGTAAACTGGAACTTATGCATTTTCTGTCAAACTGTTGTTTTGAAGGCACGGTTGATCTCAGTAATGACAAAACAAATGAGTGATCAGATAATTGAAGCTTCCCCTCTCGACTACAAAATTGGCCTTCGATTGGCTGGAGTGATTGACTTAATTGCAGCTGAAGCCAAATACCACTTGAAGTGTCTAAGAGCATTTACCAGATCTACCAATAAAACAAAGCTGGACTCGGACAATACAGACCTTGCGATGGTATGGCTATGCAAAGAGTTGCAACAATCTGCAGACAGAGGGCACGTTATCCTGCTGAATGATGTCTGGGAACGGTATAAGGAGCTTGCTAAAGAATCGTCAACCATAATTCAACCGTCTTACTACAGTAGAAGGACAACCTTCAAGGAAAAGTTGCAGTCACAGCTGGGAGACATTTTCAACTTCTTCCAACCTCTTGACAGGAGCACATCCGAGAGAAAAACCATGCTGATTCCCATAAAGTATCAGCATACTGCAGTTTTGGAAATGACAGAAATTGAGGAGACAGAAAATGTTGCCTCAATATGTGCCTCAGGATGACATTTTCCTATCACTTGTACATGTAGCGCTGAGAATTCGTGGAGACATGATGGAATTTCTGGGTCACAAAGGTTTCTCTGTAAGTGAAGATGAAGCGATTCAATGCATTCCAGATAGTTTATATATGCTATTGAGACTAATCTTTGGTGGTCAAGAGGTGCTAGAAGATGATAGTTCTGAAAAAAATGAAGATCTTGTCCAAGGCAGAGTTCTGAGTGTAGCACAGGATCTAGTTTACTGTATGAGTGGCGGCAGAAAATGGACTCCCAAACATATTGGTCTTGCCAATACACTACATCAAGCCACACGATCAAAAGATCTGGTGGAGTTGTTCCACAAGGCAGGCCACTGTTTGAGCTATGAACAGCTGTTGCAAGTAGACACTTCCTTAGCTGAGACCACCCTGAAATCTATGGACCAAGCAACCGGGGCCATTATTCCACCAAACATTGTAGCCAATGAATTTATCCACTACACTGCAGATAACATTGACATTCTTGATGAGACACTTGATGGAAAAAATACTTTCCATGCAACTCAAATGGCAACATGGCAGCGGGGACAGAAAGCCGATGCTGAACTTCGGATGTTAGAGCCATCTGCTAGACATACGCTGATCGTGCCAGATGTCCTAGAGAACCTGTATCCTGTCAATATAAATCCTGCCACAAGTGAGCCAGTATTCACAGCCCCTGTTGACAAGGTATGGTTCATGAAACCTGAAGGAGACAGAGATTGTGTAAAACAAGCACAAGCAACGGATATGACTTTTTTCCTGCGACATCAAGATTCTGCCACAAAACCTTCTTGGACAGTATTCAATCAGTCAGTCTCAACAGAGGAACCAGAGCAGACCGCAGTAGGGTATTTGCCCATAATTCTTGCTCCTGCTCACGAGTTAGATACGCTAAATACAGGTGACAAGCCAGATGTCAGAATCCATGCACCCCTACACAGGAGTAATGCCAAAACGTTTGCATCTCTGTATGAAGTGGTCAAAGACAATAAAGAGAAAGACAAGAGAACTATCCTGAAGGCAGATAGAAACGTGCTTCAACGCCTTCTTACTGCCTATGAGGCAGGTCGTCCAGTTGACTTGCCAGCTGTCCTAAAGCACGAGCTTCTGCCAGTTCCTGTATCACTCGCTGAAATGAATGGTACACTCCGCACTGGAAATAAGTCCATACTGGCAGATAAGTTAACGGAAGACATAATCTGCCCTGAAGCTATTGAACTTCACGACTCATCATCCTGCCTAATCATTGATGGACAAGCACTGGTGGTTGCTCTGGGAAAGCCTGACAATGCAATGACCTTTGGGGATTTGGCCGACACATACGTAAGAGCAGTATTAAAGGCAGGTTCTAACTATCAACGGGTAGACATTGTGTTCGACAGATATAGAGAAGAGACAATCAAGGGTGGTACGAGGACACGACGCACGAAAGCAGATCGACCAATCAGACGAATTGTTGAGGGACGTGATGTGCCTCTTCCAAAAAAATGGACTAACTTTGTGTCGCTCCCTGCTAATAAAGCTGATCTTGCAAATTTCCTGTCTGAGGAACTGTGTTCTCAGGCACCTGATGATAAAGAGATTGTAGTTGCCGGGGGATTCAGAGAAGAAATTGAGGTTAGGTCATCAAAGACAATCACTGATTTGACTCAACTGAGAGCCACACATGAAGAAGCTGACACTAGGTTGGTGTTACATGCTGTGCACAACCAGTTCAATACAGTTGTTGTGCCATCAAGGGACACTGATGTTCTCGTGCTTTTGGTTTCCCACTTCCCACATGTACAATGTGAACACCTCTGGATGATGTCTGGTACCACCAAGAAAAGGCGATATATACCCATTGATGCAGTTTTCAACAACTTACCAAGAGATTCAACAACAACTCTTTTACCATTTCATGCATTAACCGGGTGCGACACCACCTCCTACATCGCAAATCACACCAAAAGGTCATCATGGAAAGTCTTCAAACAGCACCATCAATTGCTCATAAACTTGGGAATCGGTGAACTCACAGAGGAGACCATTCGATCTTCAGAAACGTTTGTCTGCAGAATATATGATGTGCACAAAACAGACTGTTGATGCAGCAAGGCATATACTGTTCTCAAAGACTGCCAAACCAGAAGCAATGCCACCAACACGTGATGCTCTCCGCTTCCATTTGATGCGAGTACACTATCAAGCAATGATTTGGAGAAATGCTCACTGTGCTGTACCTGAGCTTCCTGCACCCACAGACATGGGATGGAAACATGGCGATTCAGGACTACAACCCATTCTGATGTCATTGAGTCTGATCCCACAAAGTTGCCTGGAAATTATTTCATGTGCCTGCCAGAAACAATGCAGGACGCGTTGGTGCAAATGCCGCAAATCCGGGTTACGATGCACAGCAATGTGTGCATGTCAGCAACAGAGTGATGATCAAACTCCTTGTATTGCATGAATATGGTCTACTCCAATAAATAGTTCAGGTGAGTGACAGATATTGCCCTGTTTTGCCTGCATAAGCATCAAGGAGTATCTTGGGGTAAAGTTGGGAACCAATGATTTTTCTCTAATGACAGCCGCTAATATGTATATTAAAGTCTAGGCTTAATACTGATTCCTTTAAAAATGCCTCAGTGACATTCCCTGACCCTCAAAACATAGGTATAGATGCTTCACTTGTGATATTTGCTTGCCTAGTTAGAGAGATATTGGAGAAAATGGTTCAAGAAGTGTCAAAAATGTCCAATTTGGCGGCCATTTTGTTTATGCAAATTCTATCTATCTATCTATATGCTCAGGCCCAATCCCCATTTTGGGGGTAGCCGACTCAAGACAGAGCAAGAACAGGGAAAACACAAAAACAACATAAAACAAAAAATAAACACAGATAAAAAACACAAACTCTCACACATCCAGGTCACCCAGGAGAAGACCCAGAGACCAGGGTTACCAAGGTCGCTCCAGCACTCCCCCGGTCCCTGACCACCCGGAGAGGTTCCGATCTCGGCAGGCAGACATGCAGCGGAGCCAAAGCCACAAGCCCTCCCACCACACTTCCAGGCACACCCTTCATATTAATTGTCTCCCCGGGCCAGGCGCCTGATGGACTATTATCTAGTCCAACTTGCGCCCGACCCCTTACTCCAAATGACCACGTGTTCACTCAACTATTCACAAGCATTCTCCATTCACTCCTGTCCACCACCACTTCCCCTGCCTGATCTATAGTCATTCCTCTATCATCCAAAGCCTTTCTTACACAGTCTCTCCATCTCAATGGGGGTCTTCCTGCCCTTCTATCTCCCCTTGTACCTGACTCACATATTCTCTTTGTAAGCCTTTCATCTCCCATTCGTTCAACATGACCATACCAGCTCAGCACCCTTCTGTCCACTCTGGCTGACAAATGTTCTTGCTGCCCCACTCTCCTACGTATCTCTTCATTCCTCAATCTGCCTCTACGAGTAACTCCACACATACTCCTCAAGCAGCTCATCTCCATCACATCCAGCCCTCTTTTCTCCTTTTTCTTCAGAGCCCATGTCTCAGCCCCATACATCACTGTTGGCACAACAATTCCTTGATACAGTGCACTTTTTACTTTCACTCCGAGATTTCTCGTCTTTCACATACTTCCCATTGCTCCGAAAACCTTCCTTCCTTCACACACTCTCTGTTTTACCTCCACTTCCATACCTCCACTCCTGCTTATCGTTCGTCCTAGATATTTAAAACACTCTACTTGTTCCAATATTTCCCCATCCAGCCTCACATCTAGATTCACCCTATGCTCTCCCCTATTACACACCATTACTTTACTTTTATTGACGTTCACCTTCAGTTTCCTCCTTCCACAAACCCCACCAAACTCTTTGACTACCCGCTGCAGTTTCTCATCAGAATCCGCCACCAATGCTGTGTCATCAGCGAACAGCAACTGATTCAACTCCCAATCTCTACCATTCTTTCCTACTAAACCCAATCCTCTTCCCATAGTTCTCCTTTTCACCTCCCTCACCACACCATCCATAAACATATTAAACAGCCATGGTGACATTACACAACCCTGTCACAAACCTACCTTTACCTCAAACCATTCACTCAACTCACCATTTCCTACTCTCACACATGCTCTGCTCCCTTCATAAAAACTCTTAACTGCTTCTAACAAATTTCCTCCTATTTCATAAATCCTTAACACCTTCCACATTGCTTCACGGTCCACACGATCATACGCTTTTTCCAAGTCCATAAAAGCCCAAAATATCTCCTTATGCTTCTCTAAATACTTCTCGCATAACTGTCTTACTGCAAACATCTGTCCACGCACCCTCTTCCCCTCCTAAAACCGCACTGTTCTTCTCCTATTGCAACTTCCGTACACTTTATTATCCTCTCTATCAACACCCTGCCATACAGCTTTCCAACCACTGACAATAAACTAATACCTCTATAACTTGAACACTCCTGCCGATCTCCCTTCCCCTTGTACAACGGCACAATACATGCACTCTTCCAGTCTATTGGTACCATTGACACAGCAAAGCACACATTGAAAAGTCTCACCAACCAATCTATTATCACATCTCCACCCTTCTTTATACACTCCACAGCAATACCATCCAAACCTTCTGCTTTTCCCGCTCTCATTTGTTTCACTGCTTCTTTCACCTCATTTTCCTCAATCCTTTCATTCATTCCCTGCCACCGGGGTGGCCTGGGTAACCTATCTCCATCCACCTCTGCTTCAATCACTGCTTCTCTTCCATCTCTTGTATTTAACCTCTCCGCGGCGCACAGGGGGTTTTCTACAGGGTAAGACTGTGCGCACCTATGATGATTTTGGGACCTATTGCCAATTTCGATAAAAAGTACATCATCGTGTAGGGAATGTTTGCGTGCATCGGCCCATATATATTTGACCCCCCAAAAAATGTCTGGGGGGGGTAGGGGAACGGTCCGTAGTTGAAAAATGTGGAGCGAATGGCACCGCGCGGCTAGATTGTCATCGAGCGGCGAGATTTCCCTGCCGAATATTTACGCGCGCAGGGGATAGAAGGAGAGGGAGGAGGGGGTGGGTTACCGCGTATTATCACGTATATCTCCTTTTTCGAGCCCTTTTAGGCTATTTAGAGTATGTATACGTGTGTAGGGCACCCATATAACAATGAATATGCCTCATAGTGACCAAAAATTGCAATATATAAGGGAATTATAAGAGAATATTTAGGCGGGAATGAAGATGTGTTGGAGGTTTGGCGGCAATTTATGAGCTGAGAGTGTGGTTTACGCCATACATATCACGTATATCTTGTACGTAGAGCACTGTCACGCTATAATACAGACTTGTACGTATGTATACGTGCCATATATCAAAATATATACCGCATATAAACCAATTCATGCGATATTTACGCACATTATCAATGAGTTTCTATGCGTGAACCAAGGTGTGAGTGAGTTGTGGTGGGAATGAAAGGGGGAGAGGGTGTGTTACGCCATAAATATCACGTCAATCTTGTATTTAGAGCACTCTCATGCTATAATAAAGACGTGTACATATGTAGGCGTCCCATATAACAAGGAATATACCGCATATAGCCCAATTGATGCGATATTTACGCAAATTGTGAATGTGTTTCTAGCAGACGGAAGCCTGAAAGGGGGGGTTGGGGGTGGGTGGGTGGGTGGGAGGGAGGCATGCAGGGGTGCAGTGAGTGAGTGAGTCGTGGAGAGATGGAAGTCAGGCAGATCTCTAGATAGATAACCAGCTTAGTGATAATTGTGGAGGCGCCCCAGGCGTATTGATGTTTGGTATTTTGACCCTTATGTCTACCAGATGGCTGGTGTTCGTTGCCATCAACAGGTCTACAATAACATGAGTCAGGAATGGAGAGAGAGAGAGAGAGAGAGAGAGAGAGAGAGAGAGAAACTGAGACATGCGTATGTCGTACATATAAATGGACTTCAGAATTGCATTTTTATGCAAGCAGACATTGCATTTTAGACACATGTGAAGTACCACAGAAACATGTAGGCCATTGACTGTAAATAAAGTACTATATTTATAGACCACCAGCGACGGTGCTGAGTCAACACAGGCAGATTGCCTGTTGTGATAGAGGGCTAAATATAGACTGGTGTCTCCTTACACCTGCGAAAGGGTAGATTGCCACCAGAGAAACGTTTACTTATTTATTTCGAAGTAATATGCAATCTAAATGTATATTCGAGACCTACTGCAATTATTTGTATGACAGTCATGACTATGTATAATCCAATATACGCGCGTAGGCGAGACATAAGAAAGCTGGTTGAGCAATTTTCGACACCCACACAGTTATTATTCATTTTTATTTACAATATTATACAATACAAATGTATTTGTGAAGAGTATTTTATCCATTATTGTATTTATACCAATTTTGTTCCCAGACAGAGCTGCTGTAGCTGGAGAATCAAGGAGCGGCAAGGGTCACCTCGTGACCGCCTGACCGTGTGAAAATGAGTGGAGTCACACTGAGAGGGGCAATTTTGCTGAGTGTTTGGGCAATTTTTGACAGAATAAAGTTATATAATTACTAATTCTTGACAGAGACAAACTATTATAAACCTTGGCATGATATAATTGATAATCCCATCAATTTACAAACGTAAATTGGTGGGATAATTCATTTTTTTTGTATATTGTCATTTCGATTGTACACACGAAGTTTTGAGTGATATTTGGTATGAGCTCCTGTGGCATGGTTGGTAAGGTCGCGGACTGGAAAACTCAAAGTGTCGTAGGGTAGTGGGATCGAATCCAGGAGGGGGTTATGGGGAAGGTTTTATATTGTCTAGAAAAAAATTTATAAATTTTTTTTTTACAAGATCATGCCATTGTATTCAAACAATATGAAATATTCATAGAATATATCATATTGTAAGAATACAATGACATGACCTTGTTTTCTTTTTCTTTTTTTATTGTTTTATTTTATTATCATAGTAGGTTTGACATGATTTATTGAAACATATTTATTTTTGTACAATTCATTTGAGGTAAGAAAATAATTATATACACATTACTTAGGCTAATAACAAACATATATATTGATATACTAAAAAAATAAGGCATATTACATGTAAATCTTTGAAACTTATAAACTAAATAATGAAACATACAATTATATAATGTAAAAGCTATATCACAGGGACATCTTTGGAACTTATACATTATATAATATATATGTTACATTATGAGGTAGCGTGATCAATTAGGTCAGGTCAGGTAAGGTAGGGCGCGAGTCCAGGGCAGGGCAGGGCAGGAGGCGAGTCCAGGGCAGGGCACGGGGCGAGTCCAGGGCAGGGCAGGGCAGGGCAGGGGCCGACACTCAGTAGTTCTTGAAGGTGTGGTAGTCCCTGAAGCAGTCACCCAGGCAGAGTGCAACTTTGCACTCGGCGCACATTGAGGTGACTCTTTTGGTCACATGGGGTTTCCTCACACTGGAGCTGCAGACGGTGCACTGCACCTGCCTGTGACGAGTGCCAATCAGCTCGGTGTTGGTTGTGTAGTGTCTTTCGACACCCAGCTGGATGCGGTCAGGAACGTGATCCCCACGCCATGCCGTACGTCTGTGAGTGGTGGTGGCATACTTCTCCAGGAGTTGGTAGGAGACGTTGTACACGAACTCCCGGAATTTCAGCTTCTGGTTTGGGGCCATATCCTTCTTCACCAACCACAAGTTGTAGGCGTTCAGCATCGTTATGTCAACTAGGTGGAGGAAGAGCTTGTGATACCACTTCACAGTCTTCCTCAGACACTCAACACCTGACAGCTGACAGTCAGACTTGTCCACCAGGCGCATGTTTTTGGTGTAGTCCACTACCATGTCGGGCTTGTAGATTGTCTTCCTGGTTCGGTAGTGGATTTTGCCAGAATCCACCTGGGCACCTGTGTGGACGGTGGAAAGCAGGTGGACGTCTCGCTTATCCTTCCACTTCAGGGCTATCAGTTTCCCACACTTCTCGAGCTGCTTGTATTTCTGCCCCTTTCGTCGCCTTCTTCGCACATGCCTCTCGCGGTGTTCCTTGGCCAGGTCGTCTTCTGAAGGTGTGTCACTGGAGGAGGCATCTGTGAGAGGAATGACATCACCTGTGAACTTTGGCATAAACTTTCTTGTCTTTCTGACAGTCCCACATGACCCCGTTTGGTTGTCATAAAGAAACTGGCAGAGAGCAGGAGAAGTATACCAGTTGTCAGTGTAGATGATGTGGCCTTTGCCCAGGTAAGGTGCCAACATTTTCCTGACGATGGCACCTGACATGCCCATGGGGTCATTGGCAGCGGCTTTCGGTATGTCAATGTCAGTGCCTGTATACACGATCATGTCAAGCACTATTCCAGTTTCACAGTCGCACAACACGAAGAGCTTGATTCCGAACCTATGCCTCTTCAAGGGGATATACTGCTTGAAAACAAGACGTCCTTTGAAGAGCACGAGCGACTCATCAATCACCAAATTGAGGAAGGGGTAAAAGTATTTCCTATACCTCTCCAACAACATGGTGAACACATCCCGAACTTTCCATATCCTGTCAATCCTGTTAGGATTTTCGTTGTCTGCAAAGTGCATAAATCTTAGCAGCAACAAAAATCTGTCACGAGTCATGAACTTATTGAAAGTTGGGGTGGAGATGAGAGGGTCGTGCTTCCAGTAGTGTTGCAACACATGCTTCTTGATCAGAGGCATGAGGAACAACAAGGCAAAGAACGTAAGAAATTCTGCCACAGTCGTATCCACCCAGCCTCGTATTCTCGCTTTTGGAGAAAGGACGTCCAATCTGCCAAACACCCACCTGTAGTAGGCGTTTGTTTGGGCAACGATGTACGTCATTACCTCCATGTCGAAAAAAGCGAGGAAGAAGTCGCTTTCATTCGCTTGATCATCACAGGGCCAGTTGTCAGTTGTTCCTGACGTCCCAGGATTGAACTGGGGCACGTCAGGTACAAAATTGACCCCGTCAGACCAATCGAACGAAGGCATGCCAGGGATCGGAATGTCGTCTGCGTCTTCTTCTGCGTCTGAAATATCGCTTCCATGGTCGCGATACAGCACTTCATCATCATTACCCTCCTCTTCACTCGACAGACGATGCCCTTCCTCGTTTTCGTCACCGACGTCGGACTCACTCCCACTGTCCACTCCCAAATCCCCCCACCCTTGGTCCCGTGCTAGGGCTTCGTCGTCGAAACCCGGGCTGCCAATGTCCTGCGAATCACCATCAAACAGCAGGGCGGCATACTTAGATGGTGTAAGATTTTTCCGGGTCACTTTGGCACGTGCGGGAGTCTTATGGACAGGGACAGCAGAGGTGGTGGCAGGGGCGGCGGCAGGGGCGGCGGCGGCGGCAGGGGCGGCGGCGGCGGCAGGGCAGCAGTGGTGCGTGGCCTTGATGGCAAGATGATGGTGGTGCCTGTCGCCCTTCTCTCTGTTCCTTGGGCAGGGGCGGCAGGGGCGGCAGGGGCAGCAGGGGCGGCAGGGGCGGCAGGGGCAGCAGGGCCGGCAGGGACACCAGGGCCAGCAGTCGCTTTCCCAGTCGCTTTCCCTCTCCCTTTCCCCTTCCCCTTCCCTGTTCCTTGGGCAGGGGCGGCAGGGGCGGCAGGGGCAGCAGGGGCGGCAGGGGCGGCAGGGGCGGCAGGGGCAGCAGGGGCAGCTGGGCCAGGGGCGGCTGGTGGTGGTGGTGGTGGTAGGGGCACTGTGGCTGGCGTACGGGTTCTCTTCCCTACGCCCGTGCCTTTAATTTTTTCCTGCCCCCGCAGGTAATGCAGCCCTAGGGCGGCCTCCTGCGTCGCTGGTACCGGTGGCAGGGGTGGCAGGGGTGGCAGTGGTGGCAGTGGTGGTGGTAGTGGTTGTTGCAGTGGCCTGGGTCGTGGTGGCAGTGTCCCGAAAGACCAATGACCTCTGTGCCATTGCCCTGCTTGCACGTGTTTTACGTGCTTTTGGTGCTGGTGATTCGTCCTCTGAGCTGTAGGGCGTGTCGTACTGGTAGCTAGGGTCTTTGGCAGCCACCCTCTGCCTTCCACGGCGGCTAACACCACCAGAAGGAGGGCTGGTTGTGTCATCAGGGAGCGAGCGTGAGGGACGTGTAGGCTCCATGACTAGTGCGTGGTTACTGGCGCGGTGGTGCTTGCACGAGTGCGGGGCGAGCGTTTGGCGGGGTGGTATCGAGAGTTGACATGTAGTACAATACCCACACCAATTTTCAGCCGCCTGGCTATAAACGCGCGGTTTTGGTACGTGTTCAAAGTCTCTGCTCTTAAGAGTCTACCCGCAGTGCGCCGGGGGAACTCTTAAGAGTCTACCCGCAGCTCCCGGGTTAACAAAGATTCAAAATACTCGGCATATCTTTTCCTCACTTCAACTGGTTCCACTAGTAATTCTCCATTTTAATCTTTCACTGACTCTTCCCTCTTTTGTCCTCCTTTCCTAACTTTATTTACCTCCTTCCAGAACATCTTCTTTCGTACTTCAAAATTCTCACTCAGCCTTTGGCCCCACCTTTCGTTTGCATCTTTTTTCGCTTCTCTAATTTTCCGTTTTGCCTCTCTCCTTTTCTCCTTGTACCTCTCCCATACCTCAACACTACCATCCTGTAAAACCCTCTCAAAACACTGTCTCTTCTCCTCAACTGCCTTTCTCACCGTATCATTCCACCACTCGCTTCCCTTCCTGATACCTCTGCCTCCTACTTTCCTTTTGCCGCATACTACCTCTGCACTTGCTTTCACTCCTTCCTTAAACTGTTGCCATTCAACCTCTACTTCTCTCTCTTCCATCTCTCACTTCCATCCACTTTTCATTTAGTCTTTCCTTGTACTCCCTCTCTTTTTCACTCTTCTCTAACTCACTAACTTTTATTACCTCTCTTACTTCACGCTTGTCTCTTATTCTCCTGTAACTCTTAACTCTTAGCTTTCCCTCCACCAGGTAATGATCTGACATACCCTCCGCCTCACTTCTCATCACATTCACATCCAGCAGTCTACACAATCTTTCCCTTGTCACCAGCACATAATCCATCAATGCCCTCTCTACAATCTCTCCCCTCACAAGTCTATGCCAGGTGTACTTGTGTATACGCCATTTTTTGAAGAACGTATTACCTACACTCAATCTACACTCTTCACATACATTTTTCAGTCTTTCTCCACTCTCGTTTACACCATCCACACCAAAACTACCGATGACTCCCTCAACAGGCTCATTTCCTACCCTAGCATTTAGGTCCCCTAAAACTATAAAATTTTCATTTTCATCAAACCCTTGTAGACAATCTCTCAAATCCTCCCAGAAACCCTCTACCTCGGCTAACTCTCTTTCACTTCCTGGTCCATACGCACTTACAAAAACCCACCTTTCACCCTTAAACCGCATTCTCACCCACATTAGCCTTGATGACACCTCTTTCCACTCTTTTATTAACTCTCTCAACTCCTCCTTATGCAAATTAGACAGTCAAAACTCAAAATTTCGCTTGGGAACCGGGTTTATCGAATTCGGCATGCCTGAATTATGCTAAAAAGTCTGGTTCCCAACGTTTACCCAAAAATGCTCCTTGATTCTTATAGAGGGCCTTTTTTTAGGAAATCCCACTATACTAATAGGCAATTCTGCCTTTTGCCTCCCTCAATCACATAGAAAAAAACAAATAAAAAAAAGGAAGGCCTCTCTATAAACTACCCCTGAACCTGAATGAATTATAATGTTACCTCCACCAACTGACAATAGAACATTAATTAGATGAGAACAGCCTTGGAAGCCTCCATAATAACGTGAGACTGTTGTGCGTATCATTTTATAGTTTCATATAGGCTATGTTGTATATGTTCATACTTAATATTATGCTTTGCATTGTATTGATTTTGTTTTTCTTAAGTTCATTGATTTGTATAAAATTGTATATATGATTAGATTAGATTGAATTGTTAGGCATATTTCAATGTATATGCATATTTGTATAAGTATATATAATTTGTAAGACATTAATTTTGTATGTAAAAGATATATGTTCCTAAAAATATGACAACAGGCAGTAGGATGGCAACACTTGTATTTATATGCTAGTTAGGAACTCACAGATGATTTAGGACGGGTATTTAAGCCTCACTCTCCCTCTGTTTTCTTGTATTACCCTGAAGATGGCTTGAGAGAATAGAAAGACGAAAGCTTGGTGTTCTATTGTTTCAATTTTCCTAGCGAGTTATACTACATATATATATTTAGGAGGCACCAGCCGAACAGGGCGATACTCTCGAGGAGTGCTACAGGTGATTGATAAGGATAGCTGGAACTTCTGTTTCACCATTTGACCTCCCTTGCTGATCTGTTCCATGCCTCACCAATATTGAAGACAACCTCAATCTGCCCTCCATATCACCTTTTTCTTTCTAGCAATACATTATACTACAAACACATTACATAACCCACTAACTTTTCAAAATTCCACAACAACAATGATGAACCAACAACCCGCCTCAGAGTCCCCAGGCGGGTTGGGTTTGGGGGTGGGGGGTTCGGAAATGCCCCCGCTGGTTTGGCCCATGGTACCGACCCGTCAACATGTTCTGGACCGCTATCTTCCACGCTTACTATAAATTTCTGCAACATTCGGGGACTTTCTTCAAACTTCCACTCTGTTGAACACCACCTCTCTTCCGCCAACCTTGATATTCACTTCGCACCGAAACCCAGTTGTCTGTGACTACTGACAGCAAACCCTTCTCTGTATACTCCTACTATGTCTATCCTCTGTTTCGCGCCAAAGGTGGGTGTTGTGTATATGTGCGCAACAATCTTGCTTTCTCTCGTGTTCCCAACTTTGATTTTTTGTATTCTCAACTCTCTGACTACAGTTCTCGTGTCACTCTCAAACTAAATAGTTCTGCGCTGCTTATCTCTCCCCTATTTCTACTGACTATCAAACATTCTTCGACTACCTAACTTCCAAAGTGGAACATATTCTATCCAGCTATCCTTTCGCAGAAATCTCCATCTTAGAAGATTTTAATGTTCACCACTGCCAATGGATCTCCTCCCATTTCACTGACCAACCTGGTGACCAAGCCTAAATCTGTTCTATCCTAATTGACCAAGAACAATATTAGTCCAGCATCCTTTTCATATTCCCGAACGCCTTGAAGATCGGCCTAACATTCTTGATTTATTTCTAACCTATAATCCTTCTATTTACGCTGTAAACCTGTTCTCACCATTGGGCTCCTCTGATCAGAACCTTATCTCTGGTACAGTCACGACGGTAAATTGTAGACCAGGGGATGAACCCCTTGCTAGACACCACGCACGTTTATCTCATCCGAACACAGTTTACACTCGGTGAAACTGGGTAGTTTAAACTGCCAGGCCCCGCCCACTACTGGGTCGCCGTATTCTTACTCTATGGTCGCCAGTCAGTTGGCAGAAAACATCAAGTAGAGAAATGGTTTAGCTCCCACACACGAACACACACATTTCACTATATGCTTTTAGACAGAGTATGTATAAGCTAAACAATATGTAGTATTAAGTCCCGGAGATAGTGAACATTGGATGTTGTATATCGTAGGTAAGCCTATGCCAAGTTTTATATTCAATGCTATATATTGTAGAGATGGTTTTAGTTATGTGTCGACTATGTTATGTTCAGGCATATCACGGAATAGGCATAACAATGAAGACGAGGGTTCTGTCCAATACCCACGTTCCTTGCATAATGCCTACTATGGTTAGGTTTTAACTTTTTTTAGCACGAGTAACGTCAGTGTCAATATATTATAATTACCATTAAACGATATTATTCAACTTAGGAAATACATCTACCGATTAAAGACTATAAATTATCTTATCAAATCCTTATAGCAACCAAAGATCATTCCAAAGCTGCATAAGCCGTCTAAATGTAGCTACAATTAAATAAAAAAAGACGTATCTCAGACTGAAAAGGTTAAATTTCTTACGTATAATTTATCATATAGATAGGTAAAAGCGAATGGCGAAACACAATACGCCTATGATATCCTCTATGTAAACTATACTATATTACACGTTTCTGACCTCGTTTAGCATACGCCAGTGTCATGACATAATTTGTTAATATTACTTGTCATACAGAGAGAGAGAGAGATATTTACATAGTTTTACATAAATACACTGGCCACAGATATTCTACGATTTCTGCGAGTTGGCCAGGACTTAGTAGAGATGGCAACCCTAAGAGTAAGAGAAAGTGGAATTAAAGGATAGTAAAGGTCTTTTTACTTTGCTTAATTAACGTTTTGGCTTTGCGTCGTAGCTCTACAAATGTCAGCCGTTCTTCGTCATTAAAGATTAATGTTCTCCCCTCTCCTCCCCCCCCCCCCCTTGAATAATCTTGCAGGGTTCAGAAATCGATTGAAGGATTTGTATAGAATAATTATAAATGGAAAGGATATATTATGCATACCTTCACCTCTTTTGTTTCTGCTCTCTGCAATTGACAGTGTTAATTTCTGCCAGGTTATCTTGTCTGTAAATCATGTCCTACTCCAGACCAACTTCTCTGTGGTATGAGTCTGTCTTCTATTTATATGTGTATATCGTGCAAATGTCTATAACTTCATTAGGGAGCTCATTCCACTGCCCAATTATAGTGTGGGTGAAGAAATCTTTAGTTGTCTCTAGGTTCCCTTTCCTGCCCATTATTTTTAATTTGTTTCCTCTTGTGGAACTGTCCTTGGCTATTTTAAGTAGATTATTGGAATTTACATTACTGAATCCTTTCAGACCCTTAAACCCTATCAGCTGTCCGCTTATTCTCCTTTCTTAACCAAAAACAAAATCAAGTTCCCTTAATCTCTCATTGTGTGGTATATTTTTAAGGAATGAGATCAATCTTGTTGCTCTGCGCTGAACGGATTCGAGTGTCTGTCTTTTATTGTGTAGGGAGACCAAACTGCACAGCATAGCCTACTCACAATACTTTTGTTTTATATAAGTATATACCTATGTGTTTACTATGACAATGAAGATTTCTTCTAATGAATCCTAGTGTTCTGTTTGCTTCGTTAGCTGTTGCAATGCATTGGCTTGTGGATTTTATATTTTAGTTTCTAAGCACTGCTTGGTCTTTTATATGTGATACGCTATATACATTACCTTTTCACCATTCATGTGATATTCGCATTTATTGTTTTGGAAGCCTATTTGTAGTATCTGACATTTGCTTACATTAAAGGGCATCTGCCAATTATCAGAGAGAGAGAGAGAGAGAGAGAGAGAGTCAGAGTGAGTGTGCTATCACAAACCAATATTCAAGAAACTGGGCTTCTCAAATTGGACTCCAACCTTGAATGGCTTGATGTGCCGGTTTAGCAATACTTTGATTTCATATTCTCCCAAAATCTGTTTTTACTAACTACCACTTTCCATTCTAAAGGTAAATTTCCATATATCACTACCCCATGAAAAAGTGTTATGATATGTGTAAATTAAATTAATGTATTCCTTGATTTCTATAATAATGGTATAAACTATACATATTTGTATACGTAGTTAAGATAATTAGTTAAAGTAGGGCTTAGTGGCTATCAACCCTGCAGGATTTGGAAGCCAGGATATGTCAGTGGGCAAATCAAGATTGGAGCCTCGGTTCGAGAATTCCAGTCCCTTGGTGTAATTTGTATTCGGTAAATTGTTAATGGATATGAAGTAATACTTATGTTGTGCCAATAACTTTCAAATCCCCGGTTTTCTCAATAAAATTGCGAGATGATACGATGTGTAGCACTCGTAATACTGTCAGTTACCTGCTCTCACGTGAGTGTATTGTATACATGTAAATTGACCTACGGTAGGATAATGCTATATTATTTATCATTTTTCATTAACAGCAGTTACCTTATCTATTGTATTTATAGTATTATATAATTATCATACTTTAAGAAAAAAGGCCATCCACCAATCAGCGTGCCTCCTTTTACCTTCTCTCTTCATCAGCTGAGTTTGACACTTCGGGCTCACGTCATAAACATGCCACGCCTTCCCGGTCGACCAATCAGAAGCCTCCATTTTCGGAGCACATGGCTACGTGTACAGCTGTACCTTTAAAGTCGCTCTCGCTCTCTTCACCGGCCATTTCCTCTGGTTGCAATGGGTCTAATATATCAGTGCTAGCCCTATACTTCCGTAAGCCACTAAAATACATTTGCAACCAGCTTCCAGGAACATATTATGGAGAGAGAAAAAGAAGAGTGGAGGTGAGAAGAGAGAGGATTCGAGAAGCGCGGGGGGCCCAGCGGCCGGCTCAGCCAATCACAGCGCCGGAGAGCGGGAGGCGTGACTATATTAAGGGGACGGGGGAGGCTGCAGTCATTCACCTCTCGGAACCCACTGGGTTTGCATCTTGCAACCCACTTCCTCTCCTTTCCAAAATCCAAAATCAGAATAATAGTGTAGAAAAATTAGAGTTGTCAGTGGACAGTGAAGAATATGGTCGAAAAGAAGAAACTAGTAAGAGTGTAACAGAGAGTGGGCTATCCACTTTGCTAATTTTTAGTATATTATATTTATTCAATTTGTCTCGCAACCTCCTTCGAGCAACAACATGCCATTATCTTTAATTAACTTTAAATTATGATTCAGGCAAGGACTAAACATTCACTTTGCTATTCTTGGTTTTTACCGGTTATGCTGATTCACCTGTCTGGGGTCCATCGTAGCGGGCCCCAGGCAAGAGTATCAGCAATCCCGATCAGCGGCACTATATTTCACACATGAGCAATGTTTATGAAAGTTGTTTTGTCATTCCACCATCCATGTCGCCCCCATCACTCATCACCCCGAGGTGGTTCCTCCCAGCAAGTTTATTGCCCCTATTATGGGTCCCTAGCAGTGCACCAGCTGGGGAGCAACGCCACAGGCTTTGTCGAATTGTGGTACTGCATGGTTGTCGTAAAGAGGCACTGAGGGATTCACCCCAAGGTCGGTGCTACCTTGGGGGTTTCAATACTGGCTCTCTGTTGGTAATGTCATGGGAATACAGGCGGTGGTACTGGGTGCTCGACCATACCCCTTACCTGCAGAGCCCTGGGCAAGTCATAAGTCGGTGTTGCTATATCCATGGGTGATTATCCAATAAGTCCATCTTGTGATTAAGTCAGGTGCATCGCCATCCGTGCTTCCCCCCCGACCACACTGCAGGTTCCATCTCTGGTTATACCCAGTGCTTCTAAGTTGCACAACAGGCATAGCCCAGAGATAGCCCGAGCTAGTAATGGTCAGAAATTGTGCTGGGTCTGATGTTGTGGGCCCCAGATTGGATCTCTATCAATCAAGTAAAAAAGGGTTCCGGAATGGCCACTTCTAGATTTGGCCTCGTTGAGGGAAACCAGGAGTGTTGTCTCCTTATCGGGTCGTCAAGGAATTCAAGATTTACATCAAGTATTGTTCTGACCGTATTCCACAGCTTAGATGCTCTCTGATGTAGCTTGATGTTTATGTCCTTTACTGAGGACTCTCTATGTATTTCTTCTGTATTCATTGCAAAGGGGTATTTGGAATCATTGTTTGCCCATCTAAGTGCTTTATTTTGGATCCTTTGTATTTTTTGCATTTATGTCCTACTTAGAATATTGAGGGGTATAGTGGGGAATTCTATTGTTGGTAAGACGAATGTTTTAACTAAGTGAACTTTGATATTGGTTGGTAGGTTATTGAAGACATTTAGTTCTTGTAGAGCCAAGTTGCCTTTGATAGTAAGTGAGTTCACATGATGACAGTACCCGCTACCGGTGATATAAATCCCAATATTTTTCCTCTTGATTTATATTCCATTAAATCCCTGTTTACAATGATGTCTTGATTCTTTTTGGTTGCCAGTGGGATTATTGTGAATTTCGTTTGATTTGTCTTAATTTTCCATTTTCTTTCGAAATGGTTGATTTTTTAAATTTCTTGTCCCACAAGTGTGGCCATTAGTATCCTTGATTTTCCCCCGTAAGTTATTATTTGAGTGATGTCATCTGCGTAACTAATATTGTGGCAGTTGGCGGCTGGCTGTGGCATGTCACTAGTGTTTATCAAATAAAGTTTTGGAGATAGTATGCCACCTTGAGGTACACCGCTTTTAACTTCAATTATGGGTCCTGTTTAGTTCTTGATTCTGATTTCGACAGTTCTATCAGTTAGATAATCGCAAACCACTCTCTCCAATACGTCGGGAAGTCCCAAGTGTAGGATCTTATATGTTAAACCATTGTGCCAAACCTTATCGAATGCCTTGGATACATCTTAAGGACTAGGCAGCATTGGTTTTTGCGGGACTTTGCTTGAGCAATTATTTCCTATGTTACGGCCAGTGCAGTGTTAGTTCCCCTTCCGTCCCTAAAGCCGTGAAAATTGTTGGGTAAGATATTGTTGACTTCTAGGTGATGATTCAGTCTTTTGTTAACACCTTATTGGCGGGCTAGGCGGTCTAGCGGACCGTAGCGCCCAGCGGGGTGTTTTTACCCTAAATATGGTTGTTTACGTGATTATTTTCATGCCTAAATAAGACCCAGAGCATAAAACAAGTATATATTCCTGAAAGGGCGTAAACAGAGCTTTCCAATGACACCCGAACCATCCTTGTACGACCGCTGGTTCTCTTGCAACGATCGGGCAACACGAGTGCAAAAACCCTGTAATTAGGTAATTTCCCTACATAATTCCCTGTGTAGCAAGTGAGAGAGGGGAGGGAAGGGTGGGAGTCACCTCAGTTGGTCCACCGCGGTGGTCGTGAGCGGTCATAGAGTTGCTAGGCTCCTCACACCGCTCAGCTCTCTCTCTCAGCAACATTACGTGCTGAAAATGGCGCACGACATCAGTTGTGAACCGCCACTTAGTCCAAATTTATTTCACACGACATAAGTTGCGCGCCGCCAATTAAGGGTTAATGGCTCTCTCCAGCAGCTTTCCGGGAACTTCGAGCAGGGTGATAGGTCTGTAGTTTTCAGGATTCAGAGGGGACTTATTACCTTTGGGGATAAGTGTTAGTATTCCAGATTTGAACTTATCTGGGAAATATCCCATGGATAATGTGAGGTTAAATATGTCAGTAAGGCATATTAATGCTGATTCTGGGAGGTTGGTGAGGGTATCCTTGTTAATTTCGCTCTCACCTGGGGTGGTACCTTTCATGTTTTTGATGAATTCTTTTATCTCGTTTAAGGTGACTCTTCTTGTGACTGGGTTATCTCCCGAGAGTCTTCTCATGTCGGGGTGAAGAAATGGAAGCGTCCTGTTCATGTTTGGTTCTAAGAATCGCCTGACTAGTTCTTCATTTTTCTCATCAAATTCCTCATTCTCTTCCTCACTGATCCTAAAGTTCCTTTCCCATATTCTCCTGAACACTGCTTCCTTGGTTTTGTTATCATAAATGTGTGTATTATTGTTGTTATCAACGATGTAGGAGGGTAGCTCGTTAGCTGTCCCTTTCATCTGTTTGATGTTGTTCCAGACTTTTTTTGGGTCGTGATGGTTATCTATTAAGAATTGTGCTTTTTTACGAAGAAGGGTGTTGTTGTTAATTCTACATTGCTCTATTAACTGTTGTTGAATATTATTCTTCTATAGATCCTGTATGATGCTAGGTTCCATCCATGTCTTTCGCTGTAGCCATACAATGCTTTAAATCTAATTTGTAATATATGTATCTCTCTTGTGATTAGGGTTTTCTTAATTATTCTGTTTTTGGACTTAGGAATGGAGTCGTTGAGTCCTTTCTCGACTGCTTTATACCAATTGTCAAGCTTAGCATCTACCATTTCGGCACCCTCAAATTCATCATAATTTTCATCTTGTGTTAGGTTGTTGTGGACGATTTCTGTAAATTTCTCCCAGTTCGCCTGTCTGTATATGACTCTAGAAGGGGTAGGTTCACTTATGGCATGTGCAGTTATAGTGATTATTATTGGTAGATGGTCCGAGGATGTGATGGGGCCTGGTTCAATTTTAATGTTATGAAAGGTCTTATTGTTGCTAATAATTATGTCGGGTGTTGTGCTAGATCTGTAAGTTAAATATGTTGGGAAGTTAGGACCGAGATGAACTAAATTATTTAATTGGTTGAATCTCTGAAGGCCTCTGCCTACCTGATTATCAGTGTTATGCCCCAAGAATCTATGTTTGGCATTTAAATCGCCCATTATGTATAGGGGTTCGTAATTATTCAAAAGTTTATGAAAGTCCGGAAATGGCAAATATGGTCTTCTAGGAGGTAGGTATGTAGTTGCAATATTGACTGGTCCTAGTGTTGTTTGTATTTTGATGTGGATGATATCTGTCAAGTAATCATCAATCTGTCTGTGTTGGATATTGTTTCTGACGAGAATCGCACTGCCATCATTAGCCTCTTCGGACGTATCGATCTTGTATGTATTGAATCCGTGCATCTTGATTGAGTTTCCTTCCCTGATTCCGTGACTATTTAATATAATTACATCTGTGTTTAAATTTTTATAAGTAGTAGTTAATTCTTCTTTTCGTGTGGCCCAGTGCAGTACGTTATGTTGTATGATCTTCAAAGTTTGAGGGACCATTGTATTATGGGTCCTGTCTCCTTCTCAATTCTCTGGGGAGGAGGAGTTCTCTCATATATAAGGCCATTTCTTATTTTTCCAAAATCATAATCGTTAACCTTCCTCCAGCATTTCTTTAGTTTAATAAGTCCATCATTGAGGTTAGCATAAATATCATCAGGTGTGAGAGTACGTAAGCTGGAAGAGAAGTACGAGGGTCCCTTCAAGGTTGTGGAGGTAAACGGACCATATCAGGTGTTGTACTTGCATCATGGAGGTATTGTGTCGACTACCCATATCCGTCATACCAAACGGTACGAAGGTATTTTACCGCCAGACCTGAGCGAGTGGAGTAGTGAGGAAGAAAGTGAGGAGGAGATAGGATTTGGGGCTGGTGATCCTACTACTTCCTTGGCTCGACCTAATGCTGAAGGTCCTAACCTGAGAAGGAATTATACCGAGGACTCTCCCATCTGGTGGTCTGTTAGTCGCAAGCCAAACGAGAGTTTCCCTGAGTTCAGGTAAGAGGGGAAACGAAGAGACTACGACCAGTGGGGAGATTACTGTCAACATACCGATGATGAAAAGTCTACGGTCCCCGACAGCGAAGTTTCAGATCTCCCGAGAGATTTCAACAAGACTCTAAGTAGTGAGGAAGAGTGTTTCCGAACCGAGGGAAAAGAGAAAGACGTATTTCTTGAAGACAAAAACTCACTCAGCTCTCCCTCAATTAAATTTAATGTATCAAAGGAAAATCGCACGACTAACCTCCCGGGTAAAAGTCCAGCCAAAGCATCTAAGCCCCTGGGCCCCGCAGGAACCATTACCCGCAGTGGTAGAATTAGCCGTCCACCAATCAGGTACCCGGACGAGGGTATAAATAGGATCCCTGAGACGCATGCCTTCCACTTGAAAGGCACCATGCCTCTCCCCTCTGACCCTCAGTACTGGCTCCGCCGACATAGCCCTGGTCGGTGAGAAAGGACAGAGAGTAAATACTACCTGAGCATTCAAGCGACTCCTCGGTCAACCCGGGCAAGTCCTACTGGCTAAAACTGCAGTTGGAAATCAAAATCCAGCACTCCAGTTACACAGATGCATTTGTGAACATAGTGGACTGGTGGATTGGCAGAGTGACGGCCAGGATTTCATAGGAACGGTATTACGGCGATCAGGAGGTCGCCTTAATTTTGCAGGGAGTGATAAAGTAAAAAGGCCATCCACCAATCAGCGCACCCCCTTTTACCTTCTCTTTTCATCAGCTGAGTTTGACACTTCGGGCTCACGTCATAAACATGCCACGCCTTCCCGGCCGACCAATCAGAAGCCTCCATTTTCGGAGCACACCGCTACGTGTACAGCCACACCTTAAAACTCGCTCTCGCTCTCTTCACCGGCCATTTCCTCTGGTTGCAATGGGTCTAATATATCAGTGCCAGCCCTATACTCCCATAAGCCACTAAAAGACATTTGCAACCAGCTTCCAGGAACATATTATGGAGAGAGAAGAGTGGAGGTGAGAAGAGGGAAGATTCGAGACGCGCGGGGGGCCGAGCGGCTGGTTCAGCCAATCACAGCGCCGGAGAGCGGGAGGCGTGACTATATTAAGGGGACGGGGGAGGCTGCATCGGTCATTCACCTCTAGGAACCCACTGGGTTTGCATATTGCAACCCACTTACTCTCCCTCGCTTGGGCACCAAAGGGAACTCGGAACTACTTATTTCAGCCACCCAGCCCTCATCAAATGTTCCAGTAAAGACCACCTCAGGCCTAGCATCGCTCTCACCTACTAGGCGGATACACCTTCAGTATCCGGCCGCCTGTCGTCACATAGCTGGTTTGCAAGTATTTACAGCCAAGCGATTCAAGAGGGACGGCAGATAGTAGATGGGAGCGAGAATTTCCAGAAGAGCTATTGGCCAGCTCTGAGGTGGTGAAATTGTTCCAGTACACACCTAGCAGTATACCATAAATATATATTTTTAAAGGACCCATATTGGGCCCGAACCAGACTTAAAGAAAGAGAGAAAATGTTTGACTAACCCAGTGGTTCCATAATAATTGATGTGTTCTTATAGGACAGACTAAAGAGAAAAGATACTAGACTTTTGTTGATAAAATAATAGAATGATGATGTGTTAAGAGGGAAATAGTTATTCTTGTTAGAGAAGGCTCCATGCCGATTAGTTATAGCTAGTATAGGATCTGCTAGGGCAGCACATAGATATTAATAATAAAGTAAAAGGGAATAATTCTTGAAGATGGACACGCAACTATAAGGCTCAGGGGAATAAATAATAGTTGCAATTAGACCAGCTTTAGTTTGAGAAATAGGTAGGAAGGACACTAGTCCGTATGATCAACGAAATTTTTGGTTATAAAGGAAATATTATCTGTTATCATAGTTAAAGGAATATTCGGTCTGTGTTTAGCATTACAGGTGTTAAGTCCAGGATAATATTGTAATCATAGGAATCTATGTAAAGTTATAACAGCGGAGAACCTTGTTCATGTAGAGTTATTTAGGTGCTGCTTACATTAGGCTAAGCATTATTATAGACCAGGTGATATATGGGAAGATAAATTGTTTTGTAATAGGATTACGCATATATATAATCCAAGAGTATTTAGATAAGGCAATCGAGGTAACTTGTAACAACGCCCTGGTCATTTAGAAGAAATGTATTGTATGAAGTAACAAGGACATTATATAATCAAAGAGTATTTAGAAGGGCAATTGAGGTAAAATTGTAAATTCGCCCTTGTCATATGAGTAAATGTATTGTATATGGTTAAGAGGAAATATTAATTGAAAGGTCATGTTATGTAGTAACGCCTTGGTCTCTGGAGTAGACATAGTAGGCCCGGTAAAAGTATATAATTTCGAAGGTTAGTTTAGAAATATCTCTTGTTTAGATAAGTGAATAAAGGTATGATTCATTAAATGCCCTGGTCTCTAGAGCAGACACAGCAGGGCTCCGTAAAAACTATATTATTGTAGAAACTAATAACGTGCCACTGGATCGAATTCGACTTAAGTCAATACATGAATATCGGGAGTTCTCGGGTTCCAAAGTACAACCTATGTTAGGTCGACGAAATATTCAATCCGTGTCTTGAACTCATCCCGGCCCGAACAGAGAAACAGTTATTAGTGTAGTAGCAAGTTTGTTAAATAAAGTATACAAACTTCTAAATGACTGTCGATTTATCCCCCACTCTAGTAGTATATTCGAGATAAGAAAATAAATACTACAATACTAATCACCATAAGCTGCCTTAGTTTGTCCACTGCAGGCCGAAGACCTCTCACAAACTTTTCTAATCTAGCTGGTCAGGTGTTATCCTGTTATTACTTTAGCAAACTTTCCGATCTCATCCCTCCATCTGGTTATCTGTCGATCCTTTCTTCTAGCTCCATCTCTAGATTCCCATTGTGTTCCTTTATTTGTCCATCTCATATCATCTCTTTTAGATATTTGATCTTGCCAAGCCCATTTCCTCTTGTCAATGCGATTATCTTCTACTTGTGTTTATTCTCTTATCCAAGATGCTCCTATTGTCGCTCCAATATATCCCTAACATTATCTTCACTATATCTGCATGGGCACTACACATTTTCTCGTTTATGAAACGTTGTTATACTCCAAGTTTATGATCCATTAATTAGTACAGGAATGACACATTGTTTGTATACGTTTCTCTTAAATGCAAGGGGCAACTAGCTTTTCATAATAAAATTCTGCTTACCAAATGCGCTCCATTCCATATCTATCCTTGGTCTGATTTCTCTAGAGTGATCTGAGTTTGTATCTACAGTATAACCTGGCCTAGGTATATATTCCTCCACTGAATCTGGCCCATAATCCTCTAACTTCATGTGTTGTGGCTGCACATGATCATTCAACATACTCTTGGGTTTCTATTAATTGTCAACACTACCTTAAGGTTTCCATCATTTATATCATCCATCATTTGTTGTAACTCTTCCCCTGAGTTGTTAGGATAAACTTTGTCATCAGCGAATCTGAGGTTGCTTTGATGTTCCCCATTAACATTTATTCATTTATTGTCCCATTCAAGATTACTAAATATGTCTTCCTAACACACGTGAACAGATTTGATAATGTATAATATAGTCTACCTAAATACAGAAGTTTAATGCACGTTATAGTTTGCTAATTTTTAATGCAAACAGTAGCATTTCAACTGTAAGGAACCACAACAAATAAATAGATAAATAAATAAATAAATATAATAAAGACATATATATATATATATATATATATATATATATATATATCAGAATACAATAATCACTATTACCGTGTTCTATTTTGTTGCCGTTACATTTGCCTATACATACGCAACTGTGTATGGGCGGAGCTTATTAACTATCAATGCACTTGTTTCACTGGCGTCGTGCCCAGTGTGTGGCTAGTACTTTGGCACAACCCTGGTCTACGACTTACCGCCGTGAGTGTACCTGTCCTATCTGTCCAGTACGGCCATATGATCCTCCCAGCCTTTGCAATCTCTCTCTCTCCGCCGCAATGTTGCATCTCTCTCACTATTCTATCGCTACTATAATAATCAGTGTTCCTCAGAGCTATCCCAGTGCATACCACCTCCTTTACGTAGGGCACGTGGTACCCGTCTTGCAACTCAATCCCACCCCTACTCTGTGCAACTCTCCAACCCAAGAGTGAAACGTTACTCTCAAACTTTCTTCTACTCAACAGCTGAGCTCTGGAACTCTCTCCCAGAATCAGTCTTTCCCTCTTCCTATGACTTAAATTGCTTCAAACTCCGTGTGTCCAGGCATTTTGGCTCGAACGTCCCTTGATTTTGGCCCTGTCACTCTTTCAACTATGGGGGAGGCACTCGCTATAGGCAGTAATGCCTTTTGCCTCCCTCAATCACAGAAAAAAAAAAAAAAAAAAAAACGTCGGTGTTTGAGGCACTTTGGCCCTGCTGACTGAGAGGCTCTTCAGCAGTATAAAGAAAACACTAGAAACTGCTTATATAACCCAAAAAGACGTAATCAGTCATAAAGAAGGAGTTTGTAAAATAGTCGGTTCACGCTGCAAATATAGCTCTGAAGTCAAAGACAGGAGAAATGAGATAGTTTGACCATTTCGTTATCGTTGATGTTGTTTGCATTACATTCAAGTTTATTCAGTTTAGTAAGGACACCTAGAGATCCAAACACTTTAATCAGGTAACTCTTTTTACAGACTTTTCCTGATCCTAATAGTGAAACATTAAATATATGTCCGTTGCCGGTACCGAAAGGGATAAGGTAATTGGCGAGAATAAAGAATATCCCCGTCCATTCAGAGGGGAAGCTTATCAGATAATTGTTGTATTTTAAAGATTTAAAGTATCGCCATTCAGATGGCAGCACTCTTCTAGGATTCCAACAATAAATTTCCAGAATTTGCATATATAATGTGAGTTGGCTAAAATCTGTCAGTCTCTCTGCAGATCAGTACATAACCCAAAACGTTACAGAAAAAAGAATCAAAGCTCTTTCCTGTGTTTTTTGTCCTCCACCCAATCCATATACCGTTCAGTACAGATCATTCACACACACACACACACACATTTTATATATATATATATTAATATAACGGAAAAGCCAAACACTACGCCACTACCGCCAAGCAATATTTCCATGCATACCACCACACCCCCGAGGAAGGAAGCTCTAACCAAGATACGACCTCCATTACGCCCGTGCTCCCTCCAAAACCCGGCAAGTACATCATGGTGACCATCCAGAACCGCGATGCTAACAGGAAAAGGAAAGGTGGCAAGGAAGGAAAGGCAAGCCGAAACATGCATACACAGTACACAGTACATACACAGCATCACCGCCATGAGAGGGAAATCCGGAGGGGTTACCCCAGCCACCCCAGGGCCTCCTCCCTGCACAGCTGCCCTTCTTACCCGGAGAATGGACACCGGGAGAAACGCCACAAGAGGTAAGACTGTGACAGGCAAAGTTAAGATCTATAACAGTTGGAAAGCTCTTAAAATATACTTCACTGGAAGATATTTTAAGAGCTGGAAGATTTGGGCATATACTGGATAAACTATTAAAGCACTGGCAAATAAAGGTTTATTCAGGATTTTTAGATCTTGGTTCATTAAAGGAATTAATTATTGGATCACACTAGTGGCAACCTAATATTAATTTCTCCGCCTCTATTACTAGAAATTACTGTCAATAAAGAATGTTGTACTAACATGCGCTTTATTGGTAATAAACTGACCTATTATGGACCCTTTTAAAAGTTCACGTACTGGCAATTGGCTTTTAAAAGGTAGGGCTCTTCGAGATATCGTAGCTTAAAGCATAACAGCACTTTGCATAAGAGTCCTTATGGTACGTGATCCCAGGCACTTGCATTAAGACACTATGTGTAAAAGGCCCAAATAAATTGATCCACCTGTCCCTGAAATACTTGTATAAGTCAGGACGGTTAAGAGACGTTGCGTAAAACCAACCCTCTTACGTTAGTCCGATGATATGTATACGTATACACTGGTATAACGGAACATTGCATTCAAGACTCAACACCCAAAAGTGCTGGAAGGTTCTGCATCAAAACTCTTATAACGGTCAGAGTAGTTAAAGAGATAGTACAACACTGGTATAACTTCTCTTTACGTTAGATCGATGATATGTATACGTATTCACTGGTATATTGGAACATAGTCATTTAAGACCCACCACCCAAGAGTTCTCCATCGACTTCCATCCACTGTCAACCATCTACCTCAGGACCACCACCACGGCCAAGACCCTCGTTGGAATACTACAAAAGTGCTCTTATTATAGAAATACTCAGTGTGACCTCGAAGAAGTACTAGTGAAGTGCCTTATCGAAGGAAGTACTTAGTGTGACATCATAATAGTGCAGTGTCATTCCTTTGGGATATTTATTGTGGATCCTCGTTCGTGCATTATAAACTATACATATTTACCTATCTCTTGTTTGAATGTAATATTTATTTATATTGAACAATACAGTGTATGTGTGTACTCTGTGTTATATTTAACCTCCATAACCTTTGTGCATGTGTTTATGTGGATTCGACTTCTCAAGTCAAGTAAGAACCTACCTAATTAATCCAATTAACCCCAGCAAAAACCTGGTATAATATATATATATATATATTGAGTATATATTACAAATACACGTGAGCCACTAAATGTTTCCAAGCTCTCAGTGGGGTTCGAACCGTCTACCGTCAGACGATAGCCGACGCTGCCGTGGTGTAGTTGATTAAAGCGTCGGCTATCGTCTGACGGTCGACGGTTCGAACCCCACTGAGAGCTTGGAAACATATATATATATATATATATATATTTGTTATTTCTTTATAACAAAAATAATATATTGCCCTTACCATATGACCTAAACTTGTGACCTGTGACCATGACCTTGCAAATGGAAGTTTATTTTTTCGTGTACGATCTTGCCCTAGGTTTTCCCATACATAACAGGCCTAGTGAGACTCTAACATTTGGTATAAATATATACTAGTAAAAATCATATTTTGACCTTGAACATTATAGTTTGTCCTTATCCTTTATAATATTTATCAAACATTTGGTAAATATAATATCAATGATACCAGTAACTTGCACAGTGAACATGAAGACATTTGAGTGAAAACAAACAATATGATATTATTGACCATATTTTTTAACTTGACCTTTCAGTAAAATTGAACATTTATTTTAGACTGACCTTCGCATTGACAAAATAAATATACTTTTGAAATTTTGTGAAAATCCATCGAATGGTCTTAGAGGAGTTTCCGGACAAACAGGCCGTCTGGAGGTTCACAGCATACGGGGAGCGATACCACTCTGCTTACGCAAATATGATAAATTGTCATATACTGTATTAAAGCAGACAAGCTTTATTTGAATATATAAACGATATGCATTAATATTATTATTTCGGATTTAAATATTTCCAATGTCGACAGACGTTTCACTCAATACAGACCACTCAAACAGGGCAAACGTTGACAACGGTTTTCAATTTGTGACATAACTTTACCATATGTGTGTTCCCATTTATATTCTCCGATCAACACCAGATACATATGTGTATGTACCCAATTATACCTAAAACATTTATTTATATCTTGTAATAAAACACCAATGATAGGATTAATTTCAATATAATTAAATAATTGTACTCATTTCATTATAGATGTCTAGGTAGGTTTGACCTGGAGGAAATGGAGGAGGTGAGCAATGTGTTTAAGGAAGAGATATGTGCAGCATGTGAGGAGGTGTGTGGAGTAAAGAGAAGAGGGAAGGGAGTGAAGGGTACAGCATGGTGGACTGAAGAGGTAAAAATAGCTGTTGAAGACAAGAAGAAAGCGTATAAAGAGTGGTTGGGTAGTAGAGGGAATGAACATTTGGAGAGACAGGAAAGAGCGAGGTACTTGCAGAAAAACAGAGTAGTGAAGGAAAGTAAGTAAAGAGCAGATGAGGAATTTGGAAGGAATCTGAGTGTAAAATGGAGAGAGTGTAAGAAACTTAGCCGAGAAGCAAGAGAGAGTCAAAAGATGGAGGGAGTACTTCAACGAAGTGCTGAATGTAAGGAATGAAACATCAACAAACATAGTTGGATGGGGTATGGGAGGGAGAAGAAGAGCAATAGTGCAGGAGGAGGTGGGAAAACAGGAGGTCAGAAGTGTATGAAGCCATGCAAAGAGGGAAGATGGGGAAAGCATCAGGAATGTAATATTATGGAGTGTGTGGGGAATTGGTGAGGTATGGTTGGGTACAAAGGTGCAAAGGAAATCAAGCAACAACAGATCTAGTGACTCCTCTAGGCTGTTTTTCCTCCAAAATACTGAGGATCAAGTGTCCAAACAGTGGTTTAGAGTGGGTAAGGAATAATTGGAAAGGGAACTAATGTCCGTGGCAGGATTAGGATGTTAGTAGGGGACAGAGGCTTAGTAACATAATGCAGTTATAAGTGATCTTTCATATATCTGGGGGAAAAAGAGTAACGTCTTAGTAATATATATACAGAATAATCCTTGATGAATCTGAGGGGGGAATAAAATATAGTTATTCATTTACAAACGCAGTCAGTCACGGGTTTGAAGCAAGATATTTGTCTAGGCGAAGTTTAAAAGAATCAACGGTGCTGCAGTCTGTAACATCTTAGGGAAACCCACTCCACTTATTGAAAATTCGATTAAAGAAGAAATTCTTAGATTCGTGTGAGTTCAAAGTTTTACCAATAATTGTGCAACCTTTTCCTCGTGTGTAATTAGATTGATCGATAGTGAAGTACTTACTACTGTTCATATTGTCGAAGCCTTTGATGATTTTGAACACTTGAATTAAGTCGCCTCTTAATCTGCGCTGGGTTAAAGGAAATAGATTTAATTCTCTAAGACGCTCCTCGTATGGTTTCTTCTTTAGGCTAGGTATCATTTTGGTAACTCTACGTTGAACTCGAACTCGTTCTAGTTTGTCTATATCTTTTTGGTAATAAGGGCACCAGGATTGAACGCAGTATTCCAGAAGAGGGCGGACTAAGGAATTGTAAAGAATTAGGATAACTTCTTTGGATTTATGCTCAAATAACCTGCCTATAAAGCCAATTTTTTTTTTTAGTTTCTTAACAATTTCTGAACATTGTTGACTCGGTTTTAGGTTACTCGATATTGTTACTCCCAAATCAGTTTCTCTGTCTACACTCTTAAGCTGAGTGCCATTCTTCAAATCGTTCTCTTTTTCATTTCGGTTTCTGATATGTAGTACTTTACATTTATCCGCATTGAAACTCATTTGCCAAATTTGGACCCAACATGACAACTTATCTAGACTGTGTTGCATATCATCAACTTGTTCTTTTGAGAATACGCTTTTTGCAATGTTTGTATCATCAGCAAACTTTGAGATTGTACAGGCGAGACTCTCATATATGTCGTTGATGTAAATTAGAAAGATAATTTGTCCTAGTACCGATCCCTGGTGGTGAGATATTGATCGAATGGGTATGGAAATGTGTAAACTAGCATGGGAGAAGGGAAGTGCACCTGATGACTGGGAGACAGGCATCATAGCTCCCCTGTATGTGGGTAAAGAGGAAAGAGGAGTGTGTGATAACCACCGGGGAATATGTCTTCTCAGTATAGTAGGGAAGGTGTACAGTAGGGTAGTGATTAAGAGAATGAGAGCGAGAACGGAGAAATGGATATGTGACAAGCAGGGCGGGTTTAGAAAATGAAGAGGATGTGTAGATCAGATTTTTGCCCTGAAATGTGTTGTGGAGAAATATCTGGAGAAGCAACAAAAGCTGTATGTTGCCTTTATGGAATTGGAGAAGGCCTATGATAAGAGTGGATAGAGAAGGTATGTGGAAAGTACTGAAAATATACGGAGTAGATGGCAAGTTGCTGAAAGCAGTGAAGAGCATGATTGTATGAAGGTGCAAAGGCGTCAGTACCAGTGGGTAATGAGGAGAGCGATTTTTTTTATCTAAATGTTGGGTTGAAATAGAGGTGTATGATGTTTCCGTAGTTGTTTAATGTATTATATCGATGGAGTCATGAAAGAAATACAAGGAAGAGCAGTGGATCTTGGTGTACCGCTAATAAGGGAGGGACACGAGTGGAAGCTACCTGTATTGCTGTTTGCCGATGATACAGTTCTGATGAGCGATAGTGAATGGGAGTTGCAGGGTCTGGTAAATATGGTTGGAAGAGTGTGTGAAAAACGAGATCTGAAGGTAAATTTTGGGGAAGAGCAAGATATAATTATGGTCTTTGAAAGGGGTGCAGCCACAGAGTGTGAGGTGAGGTTGAACGTTCAGGGTATGGAGAATGTCAGCTCATTTAAGTATCTGGGCAGTTTGTTGATTAAAGATGGGAGTATGGATGAAAAAGTGCGGGAGAGGGTGCAACAGAAGAAGAGGGTTGTAGGAATGCTGAAAGCAGTAACAAGAAATAGGGTGGTCAGCATGGAAGTAAAGAAGTCCTTGCATGACAGCGTGGTAATCTCGAAATTGACTTATGGAACCGAAGCATTGACATTGGTGGAGAAACTCAAACCAAGAGTGAGAGGAGTGGAAATGAGTTACGTGAGAAGTGCGTGCGTAGTTACATGGAGGGATAGGCAGCCAATGAGGAAGTTCGAGAGAGGTGTGGTGTGGATGTAGATGTGCTTGATAGTGTGAAAAGGAACACCTTGAGATGGTTCGGCCATATGGAACGTATGGGAAGAGATAGAATGACAAAGAGGGTGTGTGAGAGCGAGGTGGAAGCATAGAGAGGGAGAGGTAAACCGAGAGAGAGGTGGAAGGATGGAGTGAAGAAGTATATGAGTGAAGGCAGTGCTGGATGGGAGGAGGGGCATCGATTGACCGGGGAAAGAGGTGCATGGGGGTGTTTTTTCATGTCCACCCTTTCAGAGATCACGGCATCCAGCAATAGATAGATAGGCCTAGATAGATTTCATTATATCCTTATGGTGGTCCAAAGGAAATGTTTCATACACACTACGGGTGATGTGGGTTCATATCTCCCTGGATAGTATAATGGTGTGTACATTGTTCGTTACTATATGGCAAAGTAGGTAAAATGATTGACAAAAAATGAAATATAAAGAACAAAACAACACAAAATACACCGTACCTATAGCCACCCAGAACATTGTGACTCACCTATCCTAAAGTCTACCCTGCAGGTGTAGTTGGCCTGGTCTGGCCGGGCGACGTGGTGGATGTGCAGGGCCGGGACTCTACCACCCAGCTTGAAGGTGACTCGACCCTCCAGTTGTTGACTTTTGATTGTGTGGCGTTCTTCAGAGGCCTGTAGGCGACCAGGCCGGTTGTCATAGCTGGGGGACACAAATAACAACAGATAAGAGATTGAATCCATTGAAACTATTTTATATCGGCTAATGGCACAACAAGATAAACGTAGGCAATAGTAAATGATTACAATATTATCGACAAACACAAAATCTGCTAATCTATCTATCTATCTATCTACTGCCTGACGTCGGAATCCCCGAAGGGGTGGCCACGAACGAACCGCCCCCATGCACCTCTGTCCCCAGTCAGTCGACGCCCCTCCTCCCAACCAGCACCGCCTTCATTCATATACTTCCTCACTCCATCCTTCCACCTCTCCTTCGGTGCACCTCTCCCTCTCTGTCCTTCCACCTCGCTCTCGTATACCCACTTAGTCAATCTCTCGCTTTCCATACGTTCCATATGGCCGAACCATCTCAAGTTGTTCCTTTTCACACTTTCCAGCACATCTACCTCCACACCATACTTCCTTCTTACTTCCTCATTCGTCTGTCTATCCCTCCATGTAACTCTGCACGCACTTCTCAAGTAACTCATTTCCACCGCTCTCACTCTTGGTCTCTTCCCGAACGTGCATGCTTCGCTTCCGTAAGTCAGTGTCGGGATTACCACATTGTCATGCAAGGACTTCTTCACTTCCATACTGACCACCCTATTTCTTGTTACTGCTTTCAACGTTCCTACAACCCTCTTCCCCTGTTGCACCCTCTCCGCACCTCCTCATTCACAGTCCCATCTTTACTCAACACACTGCCCAGATACTTAACCCTTTCACGCATTTATGACGCAGAGGTTGCCAGATTAGCAATAAGAAATAGAGTTCTCTCACTCCTATAATTACCTCTCCAAAATTAGTTTTCTGCCCACAGCTAACTCAAAGACAACTGCAGAGGTTGAAGTAACTGAACTAAAGGTTTCTAAATACCCCTGATGGTAACAAAGGCTTTAAAGTATGTCCAATAGGCTCAAAATCGCGTCATATGTTGGAGAGGGTTAACCCGTACAGCCCCAGCGACGCGCCTGACGCGTCGGCGATGTATGTAACGCACAGCCCCAGAGACGCGCCTGGCGCGTCACCCTAATTGCGCCGACCGTAACCTCAGGTGTAGCCACTCAAGAGGGCTCAGATTTGTATGGGAACTGTGTACGTATCCCACCCAACCGTGCCGATGGTTGAAAACTCTCAAAGTCCACGTGCGTGCGCGCGAGCGCGCAATAACCTGTTTTTTTGGGATAATTGCCTTCAATTTTTTACTCTTGTAAAATCCGTTTTCGGGGGCTCTGTAGGACCATTTTTTAAGCTTTTTGAGTGGTTTTTCGAGGTTTTTCCTTCATTCCTAACCCATTCGCTATTGTTTCTGGAATAAAACAATTTTTTGAAAACCGGCCGGGTTCTGGTGCGCAAACATTACAAAACTAGCCGGGGCTCCACGGGTTAAAAGAGCTGACGATCTCCATAGCCTGACCGTTAAACTTCACCTCACACTCTGTGACTTCACCCCTTTCGAATACCATAACCTTGCTCTTCCCCGCATTTACCTTCAAATTCCGTTTTTTGTACACTGTTCCAAACTCATTTACCAAACACTGCAGCTCCCATTCATTATCACTCATCAGAACTGTATCATCCGCAAACAGCTGATCACTTAATGAATATTCAGTAGGCAATGTCATTTACGGAAAAGATTCGTTATTGATCAAAACTCCCACTGATTAATGCATTTTCGAGATAAGTTATCTCGTGAAATGTCCATCATTATATGAAATGAGACATAATCACAACATTTTATGAATATTACCAAGTTACCATTTAAAAATGTGGTGGAGTGGTCTTGCCACTGGGCTGGTAATCCAATGGACCCGAGTTCGAATCCCGATTTGTCAATGAGAAGATATTATTGTGATGGAATGTGCGCCATTATCAGTATATAACCACAAAGCCCACCGAAATGCCAAATAAATACCCTCATTGTTCCCTGATTAACCCTTAAAAAGCGGCTCACCACTTAAGTCGTATTTAACACCTTACGAGCGGCCTATGCGGTTTATTTATATGTACCGCCCAGCGGGGTGTTTTTAGCCAAAATAGGGCTGTTTACGTGATCATTTTCATGCCTAAATAAGACCCAGAACGTAAAACAAGTACCTATCCCTGAAAGGGCATAAACAGAGCTTTCGAATGACACCATAACGATCCTTTTATGATGGCTAGTTTTCTTGCAATAACCGTGCAACGCGAGTGCAAAAAGCATGTAATTAGCCACTTTCCCGATACAATTCCTTATATAGCGAGTGAGAGAGGGAGGAGGGAGCTGGGATTCGTGTCAGTATGTTCGCCGCGGTGGTCTGGAGCAGTCATACGCTCGCTACTCTCCTGCCACCACTTGTCTCTCTCTCTCAGCAACATTACGTGCTGAAATTGCCACTCGAGTTATGTCGAGCGCCGCCACATAGTCCAGCTTTATTTAACTCGACTTATGTGGCGAGCCGCTAAATAAGAGTTAATAAAGCTGGACTATGTGGCGGCGCTCGACATAGGTCGAGTGCAATTTCAGCACGTAATGTTGCTGAGAGAGAGAGACAAGTGGTGGCAGGAGACTAGCGAGCGTATGACTGCTCCAGACCACCGTGGCGAACCTACTGACACGAATCTCAGCTCCCTCCTCCCTCTCTCACTCGCTACATACTCAATTATATGGGGAAAGTACCGAATTACCTGCTTTTTGCACTCGCGTTGCACGGTTATTGCAAGAAAACTATCCATCATACAAGGATCGTTATGGTGTCATTCGAAAGCTCTGTTCATGCCCTTTCAGGGATAGATACTTGTTTTACGTTCTGGGTCTTATTTAGGCATGAAAATGATCACGTAAACAGCCCTATTTTGGCTAAAAACACCCCGCTGGGCGGTACACATAAATAAACCGCATAGGCCGCTAAAGAAGGGTTAAATAGCACTGTAGGAATATTCCCATATTCAAAATATGCTACAGGGGGGCAATGCCTAGTGAGTTCATTGCTCAATAGGTGGCGGTCTGAGAGTGAGGGTCAGAGTCTAGGGGGTGAGACAGTGAAGCACTGGAGCAAGGCAGCTTCAGAGATGGGGCTGCTTCGAGCCATGAGTGAGCAACTAAGCCCCATGCATCCTGCGAAGGCAAGATGGCAGGGGCTGGTTGCAGCAAAAAGTGCTTCATATGTCTCACCGCCTAGACTGGAACGAGACCTCACAGGCTTCACCGTTCAATGTGGAACGGTTGAATGTACAGGTACTCAGCCTATGCCCGAGAGGGAGTAGTGTGATAAGGAAATGCTGGAACTACTGTTTCATTTGTCTGGCTTGCCTCACTGCTTTTAGATGCGTGTCACCTACACATAGTAATCCAGCTAGCTCTCACAAACACTTCCTCCTGTTTATTTTATTACAGTAAGCAAGTGCACCACACTTTCCAATACACAAAAACAAAGTAAATAAGTAAATACAAAAATAAATAAGAGTTTAAACAAGCAGCTCTTTATATATATATATATATATATATATTATATATATATATATATATATATATTATATATATATATATAGTATATACAGTATATATATATATATATATATATAATATTATATATACATATTTATATATATACTGTATATATATATATATACAGTATATATATATTTTTCTTTTCTTTTAACTCTCAGCCGGGCTCAACCCCCCAACGGCCAAGATGAGAGTTCATGCTGTAATCACTTCTAGCACTGCGTGATAATGAATATTTACATTTTCTTATAAATGAAATAACGAGGAAAGAGGGTGGAAACACAACACCACCAAGAACCAATATTACCACCCTTGCCATCACACCCCTGAGGAAAGAAGTACCAAGCGCCCCACCAGCCACGCCCTAGTCGCCTCCATCACGCCCGCACTTCCCCCAACACCAGGAAAGGACATCATAGTTACCATTAGGAATCCGGGCAGTGACATGATCAAGAAGGACCGGAAGGAAGGCAAAACAAGCAAAAACCACCACCGTGACAGGGAAAACCAGAGAGGCTACCCCAGCCGCCCCAGGCCCTCCTCCCAGCACATCCGCCCTTCTTGCACGGAAAAGGAACACCTGGAGAAACGACACCAGCGGTAAGACTATGACAGGCAAAGTTAAGATCTACATAGTTGGAAAGCTCTTAAAAACACACTTCATTGGAAGGTTTTTTAAGAGCTGGAAAATTTGGGCTATTACCAAACAAACTACTAAAGCACTGGCCCATAAAGGTTTGTTTGGGATTTTTAGATCTTGGCTCTACAGAGGAATTATTATTGAATCACCATGGTGGCCACTCAATATTAATTATTTGCCTTGATCAGCAGGAATTACTGTCACTAAAGAAAGCTGTACTGACATTGCGCTTTAGTGGTAGTAAACCGAATCTTGATAATACTTGTTAGAAGTTCACGCACTGGCAATTGGGTTCTTCTAAGTTCGGGCTCGCGAGATACCGTAGCACTAGCATAACGGCACTCTGCATAGAGTCCATACGATATGCTGTCCCAGGGACTTTCAATAAGACACGTATGTGTAAACTGCCCAAATAAAATCCATCCAAAGTCCCTGAAAGACTCTTATAAAGGTCAGGACAGTTAAGAGAAGTTGCATATCAACCCTCTTACGTTACTCCAATGATACGATATGTATAGCACTGGCAGAACAGACTTGTATTCATTTAAGACCCCAAACCAAGGAGTACTGTAAGGTTCTTAATTAACGACTCTTACAAGGGTCAGGATAGTTGAGCGAGACAGTACAACACTGGTATAACTTCTCACGTTAATCCGGCGAGATGTTACGTTTAACACTGGTAGAAGGTAATATATTCATCTAATACCTCAAACCCAAGAGTTCTACAACATCCTGCTGTCATCACCACACGACAGGACCACCACCACGGACCAAGAACCTCGTCAGAAGTGCCACGGAAGTGCAATTTCGCAGGAAATGCTTAGTGTCAACACCGGAAATGCATAGTGTCATTCCCCTGGAACTTATTGTGGATCCTCGATCGTGCTCGGAAATTTGTGTATATACCTATCCATGCCTGACTTTAACTCTGTATCATATTATAGTTACCTTGAATAAGATACGTTATGCTTGTATTCTGTATTATAGCTATCCTCTATTACCTTTGTTCATGTGGATTCAATTTCTCCAGTCGAGTAAGAACCTACCTAAATAGTCCAGTTAACCCCAGCAAAAACCTGGCATAACAATAAATATGAAGAAGGTGAAATTCTATTTGGAGAATGTATTCCATTTCATACACAAGTACAAAGTACAAAGGAGTACAAAGGAGTACAAAGGAAATCAAGCAACAACAGGTCTAGTGACCCTTCTAGGTTGCTTGTCCTCCAAAACACTGAGGATCAAGTGTCCAAACAGTGGTTTAGAGTGGGTAAGGGAACATTGGAAAGGGAACTACTGCCCTGCCACTAACGTGGCAGGACTAGGAAGTTAGTAGGGGACATATGGGTTAGTAACTGAGGGGAGGATAAAGTTATTCATTTACAAACGCAGTCAGTCGCGGGTTTGATGCGAGATATTTGTCTAGGCGGAATTTAAATGAATCAACGGTGCTGCAGTCTATAACGTCTCGGGGAAGCCCATTCCACAAGTTGACAACTCGATTGAAGAAGAAATTCTTAGATTCGTGCGAGTTAAAAGATTTACCAATAATTTTGCAACCGTTTCCCCGCGTGTAATTAGATTGGTCGATAGTGAAGTACTTACTACAGTTCATATTGTCGATGCCTTTGATGATTTTGAACACTTGAATTAAGTCGCCTCTTAATCTGCGCTGGGTTAAAGGAAATAGATTTAATTCTCTAAGACGCTCTTCGTATGGTTTGTTCTTTAGGCTAGGTATCATTTTGGTAACTCTACGTTGAACTCGTTCTAGCTTGTTTATATCTTTTTGGTAATAAGGGCACCAGGATTGAACGCAGTATTCCAGAAGAGGGCGGACTAAGGAATTGTAAAGAGTTAGGATAACTTCTTTGGATTTATGCTCAAATGACCTGCCTATAAAGCCAATTATTTTGTTTGCCTTCTTAACAACTTCTGAACATTGTTGACTCGGTTTTAGGTTACTCGATATTGTTACTCCCAGATCAGTTTCTCTGTTTACATTCTTAAGCTGAGTGCCATTCATCGAATAGTTTGCTTTCTCATTTAGGTATCCGACATGTAGTACTTTACATTTATCCGCATTGAAACTCATTTGCCAAATTTGGGCCCAACATGACAATTTATCTAGATTGTGTTGCATATCGTCAACTTGTTCTTTTGAGAGTACGCTATTTGCAATTTTTGTATCGTCAGCAAATTTTGAGATTGTGCAGGTGAGACCCTCATCTATGTCGTTGATGTAAATTAGAAAGAGAATTGGTCCTAGTACCGATCCCTGGGGTACCCCGCTACTTACATTGGTCCATTTAGATGCCTTACCGTTTATGACTACCCTTTGCTTTCTGTTGCTGAGCCAATTTTCTATCCATTTCAACACACCGTCTTGTATTCCATGCGCTTTTAGTTTTAGCAGTAAACGTTTGTGGGGAACTTTGTCAAAGGCCTTTTGAAAATCAAGGTATATAATATCTACAGCTTTACTCTCATCGTAGAGGTTGAGGATATCGTGGAAGAAGTCTAAGAGGTTTGTTAAACAGGAACGTTTTTTACGAAAGCCGTGTTGAGTATCTTTAAGTATGTTATTTTCCTCCAAGTGATTTACGAGTCTGTCTCGTATGACCGTTTCTAGCATTTTACATACAACTGAGGTTAAGCTAATTGGACGATAGTTACTGGGTAGGGATTTGCTGCCTTTTGAATATCGGTGTTACGTTGGCTAGCTTCCACTGATCAGGCATAGTTCCAGACTGCAAGGATTTATTGAATAGTAATGTCAGTGGTTTGGAGAGCTCATTCTTAGCTTCCTTTAGAACTCTAGGCGAGATTGTATCAGGTCCTGGCGTTTTATTTACCTTGAGTTTATCTAAACAATTCAATACTTCTCTCTCTGTAACGGTGATATTGCTTAGAACATCTGAATTATCAATCTGAATCGGCGATGGTGTAGGGATATCACTGAGGTCTTCTGTTGTAAAAACTGATGCAAAGAAGGTATTGAGGGCATTACTCATTTGTACTTCGTCTTTGGTGTATTCTCCTTTTTCATCGACTAACGGTCCAACAGTTGAAGTAACTACTTTTTTCTTTCTGATATAACTATAGAATTCTTTCGGGTTTGTTTTACTTTGATTTGCAATATGTAACTCTAAGGTCTTTTTACTTTGCTTAATTAACTTTTTGGCTTTGCGTCGTAGCTCTACAAATTTCACCCGTTCTTCGTCATTTTGTGAGGATTTTAATCTATCATTAGCACATTTTTTAGCAAGCAGGCAGTTTGAAATATCTTTATTCCACCATTTGGGCTTATTATTATGGCCTGGACGCCGTATTTTCGATGGTATGCAGTCTTGCACTGCTTTTAGGTAAGTGGTTTCGAATAACTTCCAAGATGTATTTATGTCGTTATTGTTAATTAAAAAGCTCCAGTCAGTTTCTTTAAACATAGCTCTAAGTTTATGGAAGTTTGCTTTCTTGAAATTAGGGACTTTTTCGATGCTACTATTTGGTTCGTTACTAGTAAACTTTAAAGTGAAAGTTATCGTACGATGGTCGCTGTTACTGAATTCATCACCAACATTCAAATTCTCTATCAATTCTTCTTTTGTTGCAAGTACAATGTCAAGAACGTTATTACCACGGGTCGGCATTCGAACAAATTGATAAAGCGAACTCTCTTGCAAGTTCGTATACAAGTCATGTCCGGAGTGTGAAGTAAGAGTATCGCCCCACTTGGTCACAGGTAAATTAAAGTCGCCAAAAATTACGGTATCTTGTGAGTTACTTACATCTGCAATTTGTTCGTAAATTTCTCGGTCAGTTTGCACTGATTGAGCTGGAGGTCTGTATATTAACGCAAGTATTATTTTTGTACCTTTATTATTCTTTATTAGCACAAAAGATGTGTCGACGTTCACAATTTGAGGTTTTGACACGAGGGTCGGGTTAAGACTTTCTTTGATATAAAATAAAACGCCACCTCCATTTTTATTTATTCGGCTGTTCTCAAACATTACATAACCGGGAAGTGAATACTCTGCTAAAAAGTCTCTATCTTGTGTATTGAGCCAAGATTCTGTTATGCCAATCACATCATAATTTTCTGTAAACACTAGTTCCTCTAAATCTGAAAATTTATTGCGTATGCTACGAGCGTTTGCATAGAAAACCTTTAAAGTTGCGGTTTTAGAACTCGCAGATCGTTCTTTCATCGAATTTTTGGTTCTGGTCGGATCTACATTTACATTCATGGCTGTCCTCGGTCCTCGGTCGTTATCCCTGACGGTTTTGAATTTGGGTCGTGTTGGTGGAGCTTTATCCAAATTCGCGGTTCTTGACGGATTAGTATTTAATTCCTTTGTAGATTGCCGTCCTCGCTGTCTTCGGTCCTCCTTCCTGGTTGTCCTGTGCTGAGTCGATTTCTTCTCCGAAAATCCTTCACCGCATCGTTGAGAAGACGCCCTGCTCCCACCTGGTTCAGATGAACTCCATCATCCGAAAACAAATAGTCATCGTAGTAGAAATTGTCCCAGGTGTCGACGAATCCCACGTTCTCCTTCCTGCAGAGGTTTGCTAGACAACGATTTGTGCTGGTGGCTATGTTGTAAAATCGGCTCTCTACACTGAGCCGGGGGACGATTCCTGAGACGATGATCCTTGATGACTTCTCCTTAAACGACTTGATCAGCTGCTGGTACTTTAAAAGCAAATCTTCCGACCGGGTTCGCTGTATATCGTTGGATCCAACGTGGATGACGTACATTGTATTTGCAGGGGCCAGCTTTGATACTTCGTCAACTGCTGCAACTACGTCATCCACACCACCACCAGGGATACAAAAACGCTTCCTGGTCTTAGGTGCCCTGGCGCAAAACTCTGTGAGCTGACCACGTATCATCGAGTCTCCCACGAGCCGGACTTCTTCTATTTCCTCTTCGTCATCTGAGTCTGCGAATATCTGGAAACGGTTTTGACACTCGGTAATCGGTATGTGTTTCCTGGTCTTGGGGCAAACGTTGTTCCTCACGACACGGAGTAGTAGAACCCATATTCCAGAGTACCATAAAGAGTACAAAGGAAATCAAGCAATAACAGATCTTGCCACCCCTCAAGGTTACTTGCGTTCTAAGTTACTGCTGTTTTAGCGGCCAACAGTTGCTCAGAGAGGATATCATAAAGTGTGAATTAGGTTATTAAAATATCAATACAGTACTAAGGAAATAATTTACTCGTATGCAAATGAAGTCATTTGTGGGTTTCGGGCAAGGTGCTTGTCTAGGCGAACTTTAAAAGAATGACCGGTGTTGCAGTTTATAACATCTCGGGGAAGCCCATTCCACAGATTGACATTTCAATTAAATAAGTTCTTAGATTCATGCGAGTTAAATGATTTACCAAGGATTTTGTAACTATTTACCCTTGTGTAATGTAATTTGACTGGTTGATTGTAAAGTACTTACTGCATTTCAAATTGGCGATGCCTTTGATGATCTTGAAAACATGAATTAAGTCAACTCTTAATCTCTGCTGCGTTAGGGGAAAAAAATTCAATTCCTCAAGACGCTTCTCATATGGTTTGCTCCTCCAACACGGTATAATTTTGGTAACTCTACGTTGAACTCGCTGCAGTTTGTCAGTATTTGTTTTGGTAGTAGGGGCACCAGGACTGAATGCAATATTCTAGAAGTGGACGGACTAACAAATTGTAAAGTGAGGATTACATCTATGGAATAATGCTCAAAAGATCTACCTATAATTTTGTTTGCTTTCTTAACAACTTCTGTACATTGGTGACTAGGTTTTAGATTACTCAATATTATTACTCCCAAGTCCGTTTCTCTGTCTACACTCTCTAGCTGATTAATTGAATAGCTTGCTTTTTCATGTCTTCTCATTTAACTTCGTTGAAGCTCATTGGCCACATTTTAGCCCAATGTGACAACCTATCTAGATTGTGTTGCATATCTTCAACACGTTCATTTGTGAATACAGTATTGGCAATTTTTGTACCATCTGCCAACTTTGAGTTACATTGATCCATGTTGATGCTTTCCCATTTATGACTACTATTTGCTTTCTTTCTCTGTGCCATTTTTCTATCCAATTAAAAACATCGCCTTGTTTTCTGAGCGCTTTTAGCTTCATTAATATGCGTCTGTGCGGAACTTTATCAAAGGCTTTTGGAAGTCAAGGTATATAATATCTACAGCTATATTTTCGTCATATATATTAAGGATGTCATGGAGGAAGTCTAAAAGGTTGGTCAAGCAGGAACGATTATCTCGAAAACTATGTTGGGTATCGCTTACTAATTTGTTTTCCTCCAAGTGGTTTATGAGTGTCTCTTATCAGAGATTCTAGCATTTTGCATACAACAGAGGTTAAGCTGATTGGGCGATAGTTCCTCGGTAAGGATTGTCTACATTTAATAAATATAGGGGTAACGTTCACAAGCTTCCACTCATCGGGCACAATCCCAGTTGTCAAGGATTTATTGAATAGCAATGTGTCATTGGTTTGGAGAGCGCAAATTTAGCTCCTTTAAGAACTCTAGGTAAGATAGTATCGGGTCCAGGTGATTTATTTTCCCTGAGTTTATCTCAGAAGCTGGGTGTGCTTAACCGCCTCAAGAGGTTCTTTTCCCCTGCACAGCTTCTTGCTCTGTACAGTGGAACAGTGCGTCCTTGTATTGAGTATTGTTCACATGTGTGGGGAGGATCCTCTCACACCGCACTCCTAGACATAGTAGAAAGGAAAGCCTTTTGTAGCATTGACTCCCGTCCACTCACCAACTCCTGCAATATCTCTCTCTCCGCCGCAATGATGCATCTCTCTCACTATTCTATCGCTACTACAATAATCAGAGTTCCTCGGAGCTTTCCCAGTGTATACCATCTCCTCTACGTAGAGTACATAGTACCTGTCTTGCAACACTGTCCCACTCCTACTCTGTGCAACTCTCCAACCAGAGAGTGAAACGTTATTTTCAGTCTTTCTTCTATTCACCTGTTGTAAAAACTGATGCAAAGAAAGTGTTGAGAGCATTACTAATTGTTGCTTCATCTATTAAGTGTAGTCTCCATGTTCATAAATTAACAATAGGACCTACCTATCGTTGAAGTCACTACTTTCTTCCTGATATAACTGTAAAATTCTTTCGGGTTCGTCTTACTTTGATTTGCAACATGTATCTCTAGCGTGTTATATATATATATATATATATAAAAGTTTGTATATTTATGGTAGTGTATTGAAAACATTTTGTTTACTATATTTTAAATCATACTGCTCGTTGTGCAGTTTTGAGGTGTCTGGTTAATCAAGCTAAGTGGAGCAGCGCCTTGAAGCTTTTTTGCCTAACACTTCAGCCTACTTCTTAAAACATGGGGCAATGTGTTACACTTTAATAAATATGCTAAATATAGTATATGTAAGAAATTAGTATGCATCAAAGTTTGTTATGTTACTGTATATGGGGAAGAAAGATTAAATATCCTGATATTTTTTTTAGTAGACTTAATGGAGAAGAGTACGATAACAAAAACAACTAACCACATTGCAACAAGCTTTCATTTCGTCTCTGTAAAACATCTAGTATTATTGGTTTCAGCTCACAGAAACGCTCTTTAGAGACTTTGTAATACACATTTGACAATACAAATAATCAGAATGTGTCCAGTAAAACGGTCAATTTCCCAATGTTTACATTATAATATATTTGTCAATGCTTCAACGATGAACGCTATTATTCTAAAGTAAAATATGCATTACGTATTGCCTTATTCATACCATGAACAATCAATAGGCAAACATTCGCAGATGTCTATGTAACCGAATCATGTATTCACCTAACGAAATAGTAGACTCTTTACATTTGTAGTACTAATGCTTTACATGTATATTGTTACGTATCTTGATCCTCAAGTGGTTAACTTGATGAATCTAGACAGCACAGAGATATATATTAAGGTATCAGTCAGCTGAAGGAAAAACAAAAGTAAAATCTAATACAATTATTTCCTGTTGTTGCTTCCTTTCCTTTTGGACATTAGGACTTAGTATCCTTTATTGACTGATACTCTTTAATTATGAAAAATACTGAAACTAATGAAAGTCATGTAGTATTTATAAAGAATTATTATTTAACCGAAGCTTAGTAGGCTATGGTTATGAACCGAAGAAGTTATATCTAAAGAAGGACTATTAATTCTATAAAAAGTTTTGAAAGATAAATATTAAAGTAAGAATATTCTGTCTCTTACCCTTTTTGAAATGAATAGATAGTTTTCTTATATGTCCTTTTATTTTTATTTAATGTAATTATTCTTGGTTCTTGTCTTACGTTAACAGTATTATATTATTATTATCATCAGGATTTATATCAAAGCCACATAAAAAGTTAGATATATATATATAATAATTAGTTAAATGTATTTCTTAACCACGTAACATTGAGGTTTGATTATGAGTAAATTAAGTTACAGGATCGCTTCATAGATTCGATTCAGGTCTCACTCAAATAATATGAAAAGCAAAAATAATATTTTGAAGCTAAAATAATTTTCTTCAGCTTAGGAAATCACTAGAAGTAACATTAAAACAGCCATGTTAGTCTAAGGCGATATTACTAATATGAGACAATAGCATCACCGTACTAAGCACCGTTAAGCAATGTAAGCTTAATTAAAAGAAAATGAAAGAACTCGTAAGTATTAATATAAAACAATAGTATTACTTTCATCATAAACCAATTACTTAAAGAGTTGCTTTACTCCACAAGTTAGTCAACTAAAATAGTTAAGTACATAAATAGTAGCGTTAACATTAATTCGCAATCACATATCTCACTAACCAACATAACGTAAGTGTTTACACCGAACACACTTAACACACACTTATATAATCTGACTGACAGTCACATTCCCATTATAATACTTCACCCCGTCTTCCTCCAGCTGCAAGTTCACCTTCCCCAACTCCAAATGAGACTGATTTGAATGCCCACTACTCGGGTCTTATATACTAAACAATGATAGTGTAGGAACGAATCAGGAGGCGAGTGATGGTGCGCGCTCCTATCATAGCTCCTCGAGTTGCATAACAGGTGCCTGGTCCAATCGGGGCTCCTGGCGTCGATCATACGTCATAGCGTCGAGTCATCGAAGTAGTTTGCAGGGTCCCCTATGACGCATGCAGGTGTGAAGGCTTGTTTGCTGGTATGCGGGCGAGCTGGTTTCCCACTCGCTAGTTCACTCGCTAGTCTGCTTCGCTGCTTGGGTAGTTTGACACTCCTTCAACTCTAATTCTAACTCTTAAATTAACATACAGGGCTCCGTATGGCAGACCTCCCCCCTAGAAAAGAGTTTAAGGAGTATAGTACATAATATTAAACATAAAACATAAATAGATTCACCACCAGATTGGCAACAGCAAGATTATAATTAGGATATAATAAGGATATCACCCAAAGTAGGCAACGTCTCCAGGTACCACATCAGAACATAGCCGGAACGTAGCTGGAGCGTTATTCGAACTGCAAGGCATCTCACAGCTGAAGGCTTGAAAGCGCATACTAAAGCATAATATTTACCTCGCTACAAGGGAGAGCTAATTGCCAAAATCCTCTCATTAAGTTAAACTTACTGCTGTATGAGGCCAACCTGGTAAATGTAATCTTTGATCCGTGGCAGTGGGTAGGTATCGTTCTTTGTGACAGCATTAACCTGCCTATAGTCCCTACAAAACCTATGGCTCCCGTCTGGCTTTGGCACAAGTATGACCGGACTACTCCACTGGCTTAAGGCCCTTGTGATCAGCTGGTTTGAAAAAATGAAGTCAAGCTCGACCTGCAGTATACTCCTGCATAGTGGTGAGACACGGTTGGGGGATAGTTTAATGGGAGTTGCATCCCCTACGTCGATGTCGTGCACGGCCAAAGAAGTGAGCCCTGGAGTATCACGGAACACACTGGGAGACTGAGATAAAACAGAGATTAGTTGGTTCGCTTGATCAGAGGGAAGATGACATAGTTTAGATGGTAATTCCCCCCAAGCTACTGAATTATACTGAAAGTTGGATAGGCTACATGACAAGTCAAAGTCTGCATGGATACCTTCAGGCTCTGGAACAGTCTGTTGCGGGTCAGTAAGAGAACTGAAGACTTCGTCCGCACCAGGCTGTGCACAGGTCCTGACATTCACTGCCACAGTGGGAGAATCTGGAGGAGAGGAATCAGGGGACCTATGGTAGGGTTTCAACATATTTATATGGAATACTTGCGTGGGCTTTCTCCTGTCTGGGGCAGTTACTAGATAATCGGTAATGCTCACCCTCCGAATGATCTTATATGGGCCCCTGAACTTGGCAGATAAAGGTTGGCCAAAAAGGGGGAGCAGGACCAAAACCTCATCACCGGGCTGAAACTCCCTCTCACGGGCTTTTCTGTCATACCAGTTCTTCATGGAGCTTTTAGCCACTGTCAAGTTTTGAGCTGCAAACTCACATGAGGATCTCAGCTGGGTTTTGAAATCTGAAACATACTTGAGGAGATTTTGGTTCCCCTCCTGGCCAACTAGGCTATCCTGCAAAAGTTGCAAAGGACCTCTTACCTGGTGACCGAAAACTATCTCATTAGGGGAAAAACCCAGGGATTCAGTTGGAACCTCACGAGTAGCAAATAAAAGAAAAGGTACCCCCTTATCCCACTCAACTCCGGTCTCTGTACAATATTTACGCAAAATTCCTTTTAATGTCTGATGATATCGTTCGAGAACCCCTTGACTCTCTGGGTGGTAGGTGCTAGACTTAACATACTCGATACCCAACTCCTTCAGGGACTGCTGGAAAATGTTAGAGGTAAAATTAGTACCTTGATCACTTTGCACCTCATGGGGGAAACCCATTCTGGTGAAGAATTTGAGCAGTTCCTTGATGACAGTTGGAGCGGAGGTAGTCCTTAAGGGTAGCCTCTGGGTAGCAAGTTGCCATGTCCATAATAGTTAATAAATAATTGTTACCTTGGGAAGTCTTAGGCAATGGGCCTACAATGTCCACTACCACCCGAGTAAAAGGATTCTCGAAAACGGGCAAGGGCACCAGAGGATGTACAGGCACCTTCTGATTGGGTTTTCCTGTCATCTGGCAAGTGTGAAACACTCTACAAAACTCCACTACATCTGCACGCATTCCTGGCCAGTAAAAGTGGGCTCTGATTCTGTCTAGATTTTTTCTCACACCTAGGTGTCCTGCCAATGGTATACAATGTGCCATTTCCATGATATCTCTACGACAAGGTTTGGGGACGACTACTTGATGGACATCCCAAGCCCCGTCATCGATTGGTCTGTGTGGCGGTCTCCATCTACGCCACAATACTCCTCCTTTGAGGTAGAAACATTCACCACCCTCCTTCTCACATTCCTCTTCACTCATGGACGTGGCAGCTAACTCCTTGCATTCACCATCATCTCTCTGTAGCTCTACCAGGCCACTAGGACAATTTGGAGGGGTTTCATGGTCATCGTTAGGGTCAAGAGGAGCCATAAAGGTGTCCGATAAATCCACCTCAGTCACATCATCAGGCACAGTTGGAGCGTCATTCACACTCTCATCATCCCTTTCATCAACTCTTACATTCGGTACATTTCTGTCTGAGGGAACTGCTACTTGAGACATTGAACATGTGACAGCACACACAGGGAAAACTGTTGGCATCTCCTTTTCGAGCTCACCGGTTAGTGGCTCGTTAACAGGGGAAAGTGACAAAATGGGGTCTGGTCGGACCTTCTCACCTGCTACATCATTCCCCCAAAGGAGTGTTACCCCAGGCACAGGGATATCTTGGGACCTACACAAAGCTATGGTGGCCTCACCCTGTAGTAACTCACATTCAATTTCGCCTTTTACCAAGTGTGCATAAAATTGGCCTCCAGCACCTCTCATTACAACTGGTTCGCCAGGTGGGCACTCAGTGTAAGGATTCACCATGAGGGTGCTAGTAGAACCTGCGTCTCTCAGAATGTTTACCTCATGCATACAACCATTTAATCTCACGTTGCCAGATGAAATAAAGGGACGGTAACTGTCCTGCACTGATGGTGAAATTATTATTGGCTTAACCCTAGTGGGTTGCACCACACCTGCTACTACACCCCTGTCTAGATGATTTACGTTAGCTGTTAGGTACTCCTTCTGTCGGGAGTCCTGTATTAAAGGAACTTTTGGTGCTAGGTACTCCTTCTGTCGGGATTCCTGCATTAAAGGAACTTTTGGTGCTAGGTACTCCTTCTGTCGGCAGCCCTGCATTAAATGCACATATGGAATTTGAGATACGGCGGCAACTGTCTGCCCCGATCTCTCGGTTTTCTCCTTGGCCCAGCACTGATAAGCTAGGTGGCCTCTCATGCCACAAAAAGTACATACTTTAGGGGATACGGCAACGTTCCCTCTTTGAGCATTACTATTAATTTGGGGCCCACCTCTGTTACCATTGCCCTGAGTCGCATTTTTAGTTGAGGGAACAATTCTATTTTGGCTAGCTGGAGAAGACGTTATAGGCTTGTGACTGGGTCTGTCAGATTTGTGATTGGGATACTTAAAATTGGAACTAGAGTTATCGTAGGGCTTCTTTCCACGAAATTTGTTGTTGAGCACGTATGTGTCAGCCATGTCTGCGGCGTCGGCAAGACAATCTACCTTTTTCCCCTTTAAATGATAGGATACAGAAGAATCAATTTTCCATAGGACATTTTCTAACAGGACCAACTCCTTCAGATCGTTGTAGCTTGTGACTTTCTTACTCTTGACCCAATGATTGAAAGTTTTAGTCATGGTCCTGGCAAATACCTTATGGGTTTCTTCTACTTTCTTCTGGTTTTTACGGAAAGATTGCCTGTAAGCCTCAGGCTGCAATTGATAGGTTTTTAGGATAGCTTCTTTGAGATTGTCATAATCCTGCCTAACTTCTGCTACTTCTGACAAATACGTGGCTCGAGCCAGCCGTGTCAAAACGGTTTGTAACATAAAAGGCCATTGATCTCTTGTCCACTTCATACCTCCAGCAACTTCCTCAAACAAAACAAAGAAATCCTGCACATTATCCTCAGTGAAAGGTGGAATGACACTAGTCATAGTCAATCCCAGAGGGGGAGCAATTACGGGAGCATTTGTATTGACATTTAGTTGAGCCGTTTGATATTGATATTGATAATGTTCGGTCTTTATTCTGGCTTCTTCGATATTTGCTCTGGCTTGTTCGGCATTTATTCTGGCTAGTTCTATTTTTAGTTTGGCTTGTTCTAGTTCGAATATTTGATCACCGGTCAAACCAGATGGCAATTGTATATCGAGTTGGCTAGGTTTACTCGGGATCCCACCAACTGCTCCGTCACCCTCCCCGCCTTCTACAGGGAACAGGTGGGTTTTTATGGTCTGAGCCACCTCTACTTTGGACATGTTTGAGACAGTTAATTGGAGATGTGAGGCAAGCACTTTCAGTTCGGATTTTGACAGACAGTCAATATCAGGGGATGTGGGTTCTGATTCTATGAAAACTCTAGCATCTTAGTCATTAATTAGTTGAGGCATGATTAATATTTGATTTTTAAGTAGTGAAACGTTAATGAAACTGAGTGAAACTATGAAACGAATCCTGGCAAGGTCGCCACTCTTCTGTTACGTATCTTGATCCTCAAGTGGTTAACTTGATGAATCTAGATAGCACAGAGATATATATTAAGGTATCAGTCAGCTGAAGGCAAAACAAAAGTAAAATCTAATAAAATTATGTCCTGTTGTTGCTTCCTTTCCTTTTGGATCTTAGGACTTAGTATCCTTTATTGACTGATACTCTTTAATTATGAAAAATACTGAAACTAATTAAAGTCATGTAGTATTTATAAAGAATTATTATTTAACCGAAGCTTAGTAGGCTATGGTTATGAACCGAAGAAGTTATATCTAAAGAAGGACTATTAATTCTATAAAAAGTCTTGAAAGATAAATATTAAAGTAAGAATATTTCTGTCTCTTACCCTTTTTGAAATGAATAGATAGTTTTCTTATATGTCCTTTTATGTATATTTAATGTAATTAATCTTGGTTCTTGTCTTACGTTAACAGTATTATATTATTATTATCATCAGGATTTATATCAAAGTCACATAAAAAGTTAGATATATATTTAATAATTAGTTAAATGTATTTCTTAACCACGTAACATTGAAGTTTGATTAGGAGTAAATTAAGTTACAGGATCGCTTCATAGATTCGATTCAGGTCTCACTCAAATAATATGAAAAGCAAAAATAATATTTTGAAGCTAAAAGAATGTTCTTCAGCTTAGGAAATCACTAGAAGTAACATTAAAACAGCCATGTTAGTCTAAGGCGATATTACTAATATGAGACAATAGCATCACCGTACTAAGCACCGTTAAGCAATGTAAGCTTAATTAAAAGAAAATGAAAGAACTCGTAAGTATTAACATAAAACAATAGTATTACTTTCATCATAACCCAATTACTTAAAGAGTTGCTTTAGTCCACAAGTTAGTCAACTAAAATAGTTAAGTACATAAATAGTAGCGTTAACGTTAATTCGCAATCACATATCTCACTAACCAACATAACGTAAGTGTTTACACCGAACACACTTAACACACACTTATATAATCTGACTGACAGTCACAATCCCATCATAATACTTCACCCCGTCTTCCTCCAGCTGCAAGTTAACCTTCCCCAATTCCAAATGAGACTGATTTGAATGCCCACTACTCTGGTCTTATATACTAAACAATGATAGTGTAGGAACGAATCAGGAGGCGAGTGATGGTGCGCGCTCCTATCATAGCTCCTCGAGTTGCATAACAGGTGCCTGGTCCAATCGGGACTCCTGGCGTCGATCATACGTCATAGCGTCGGGTCATCGAAGTAGTTTGCAGGGTCCCCTATGACGCACACAGGTGTGAAGGCTTGTTTGCTGGTATGCGGGCGAGCTGGTTACCCACTCGCTAGTTCGCTCGCTAGTCTGCTTCGCCGCTCGGGTAGTTTGACACTCCTTCAACTCTAATTCTAACTCTTAAATTAACATACAGGGCTCCGTATGTCAGAATATACTAATTATAGACTTCTGGTAAAAGTACAGTAATAGCAGTCACTGCCCATCAAGCTTCCTAGAGGGAATTAAGTTTAAATTGTGCATGTGGAATAAATAACTAGCGTATTTACACCAGGCATACCCGCTATAAATGAGTCTCGGTGAAGCAGTGCTTAATGTAAGAGCAAACATTGTCCTAACCTTTTCAGTCACTTGACGTCAGAGTACATTTAATTCTACTGAAGATAGCAATACATGAATATATTAAACTATAGAATGACCCCATGGGAAAGATTTTGTAGTAATATATGATGCTGATTATATAAACATAGTCTTAATATGATGCAGACACATAGTAGTTTCATATTTGTCCATTAAGTATAGAGAAATTACCTGCTAAGGTATTCAATTGTTGAGAGATTCTTCATAACTTGTATCCAAGTGATATAGTGCAGTGGGCATACACAAAAGAATAAACAAAATGTTAAAGAACATTTCTTCATCAGAACTATGGTACACCTTTGTGGATCCCTTTACTATTGATCACTAGCTGGAACATATCTCTACGAGCTATAGTCCACACATTACGGTAAACTAGGATAATACATGTTATTGTTCATATTATAGTGTTCTCATCGAAATGTGCTATATCCTGATGCTTCATTTTGTAAACTAGGTCATAGTATATTGCAAAAACTGATTAGTCAAATTGTAACGTATGTAGCAACAAGAAATAAAAATACATCCATAGTATCGTATTAGTAACTAGAACATACATATTGTATCTTAGAAGCTCCCTACATAAATTCACCTTTAGCGAGGTGGTGTGTTAGTGGAATTACCCAAGAGACATTTTCTGCAGGTCTACAACTTACATCCAACTTCAAGCCGGCGTCAAGCTTCAGCAAAAAAGCGAGATGAACAGCTTTGAAACGTAGTTTTTGTCCGCAAATGTGTTTAAACAATAGAACATGAAATTTGCTAAGTACGTTAACAAAATAGTGTTACAGTATATGATCACCACAGAATATTTATATTTGTATAAACGAGTTTTCTTATCAATGATAAAATACAGTTCACACTAATGACTATCCAATTTAACATGATGATATCGATTATATAGACAACAAAACAAAATAAAATAAACATATATGTTACCAAATCAATTATGGCTTCCGCGGTACCTCCCTTGGTGTTCAAAAACTCTGCTGTAGTGATCTCAAAGTGGAACCCACATAACGAATATTTTGTATTTACAGATTTGCTCTGTAAATTGACAAAGAAAATGTCTGTATACATACTTTACTGTATTTGTTGTATATTTTACATAATTTGTATTAAGTTGCTCAATTACAGATAGGCTATACTGTTTTTATAACGACATTTCTGTAAAATTCAAAGAAATATCTGTATTTTCATTAATCACCCTCGTGTCTTCAGCTTACAGTGTTTTTTATAAATTATTGTGGATTTTCGTCCGGTTTGCTGGTCTCAGCCGCCATGTTTGTTTACATCTGAAATATGTTGAAGAATAATATATAATCTTGAAAAAGATTGTGACGGTTAGTTAAATGGAGAAATTGGTTCTTGGAGACATTGAAAATGGAGTGATTGCATATTGGGTTGTTGTGAAAAAGTAGTTAAATAATGTAAGGTAGAATCATCAGCATATGAGATCATTAATGAATATTAGGAAGAGGATTGGAGACTGGACAGAACCCTGAGGAACAACGGAGTTAATAGGTTGAGGAAGTGAGCAATGGCCGTTCACAACTGCAGTGATGGAACGGTCAGAAAGGAAATTGGAGACAAAGGAACAGATAGAAGGATAGAAACCAAAGGAGGGTAGTTTGGAAATTAAGGAAACCATAATGGCGATCTGAAAGTAGATTATGCGAAGATAAATGTTTAAGAAGTTTTTAATTAAGGATAATATAGTGCATAAAATGTAGGACAGAAAACCTACAGGGTGCTCCGGCATTGCCACCGAGATTGTAAAAGGAGTGAGATTGGTCACTACTATTAGTGAGAGAAAATCCCAGATGTATGGCATAAACGTGGAATATTAAATATATATAAGGGCGAGAGGTTCTATAGATAGGGAAAATTATAAGGGCCTGAATTTGCTAACCAAGTCATGAAGAGAGTGTCTTTGAAGGTATGATCAGGGAAAGCATACATTTCGTATTGTTGATATGCAGTTCGGTTTTCAGGCCAGGACGTGGTACAATGGATGCTATCTTCATAGTCAAGCAGCTGCAGGAAACATATATTGTAGACCTAGACAAGACCTTTGATAATATGGCCAGGAATTCTGTGCAGTAGGCCATGAGAGAACTCGATATAGAGGAGTGGATGGTTCATGCAATACTGAAGTATGGAGTCCACCAGAGCTCTGTGTTGAGCCCTCTCCTCTTTCTTATGGTTCCAAGGGCATTATCTGCATATTTTTTAACAGGGCTTCCTTGGGAACTGCTATACGCAGATAACCTAGTTCTTATCACAGATAGTGTGCAGGATGCCGAGGGAAAATTCGGAAGATGGATAGAGGACATCACAAGTAAAGGATTAAGAGTTAATATAAAACCAAGATTTTGCACAGTAGATTTGGGTATGGATGTATAAAAAAGTGGTGTATACCCGACTGGAGTATGCAGAAAAGAAGTCACCACGATCTCGATTCAGTGAAACCTCTCGAAATTGCTGGGTACATCATGGGAAGAAGCGTTGAGGAAGAAGTTCGAAGTTGACAAATGTGTATGTATAGTATGTTTATTTGAGCTTGTATTGAAGGACTGGCTCGAGACTGAACTTCAGCAATGAGTCACTGGAGATGATAGACAAGTTTTCCTACTTGGAAGATACCATTTTAGCGGATGGTGGGGCCGAGGCTGCCACTATCACCAGCATAAGATGTAGCTGGGGAAAGTTCAGAGAACCGATACCAATTCTTACTATGAAAAAACTCTCCGTCCCCTTGAAGGGAAAGGTGTACTCTTTATGTATTCAGAAGTGCAATGAAACATGACCCATCAAAATGGATGATATCAAGAGAATGGAATGTAACGAGATATGCATGGTGAGATGGATGTTTGAGACCAAGCTGCAAGATAGGATATCTAGTAAAGAGCTGAGGAGATAGTTATGTAGCAAGAGAATCAGTGATGAGATATGTAGAAGCAAGCTAGGATGTTTTGGGCATGTGGAAAGGATGGATAAACTAAGTTGGGTGAACAGATGCAAGTCCATGAACGTAGAGAAAGCTGAACGGAGGGGTAGACCTACAAAGACAAGAAATGAAGATAATTTATACAATCTTATTTTGAGGTATAAACTTCACAAGTGAGGTAGTTCTCAACAGGGCTGCCTGAAGCACCGTCATTAGGACGTGGGACTGGAACTGCTCTTCGTGTGGAGCATTTGTTTTTTTAAATATATGTATGTGTGTATTGACATTGAAATGCACACAATATAATAAGCAATATATATATATATATTTATGTGTATTGTAACAATTCGAAGTATTGCTCAACAGATATTGTAATCTTAAATTATTTGGCCTCAAGACTCTAGAGGTATGGGAACTTCAAACCGTACAAGAGACTGAATTTGATAGGTATTCAGTAGATATGGTATGGGTAGATTTCCTATAGGGATATTATTCTTATAGAGTTACTTCATTAATATTCCAGTTCTTAGCTAGTTTTATAGTATATGTTCAAGGGTTAACCAACCAAGCTTCATTAATGCATATTCTAATAGGATTTCAAAACCAAGAAATAATTTAATTATTATTATTATTATTATTATTATTATTAAAGTAAAGTAAAGTTAAAGATTAATATAATTACAAGAACTTTGAATTACTAATTGAATTATTTACAGAGTGATTAAATATTAAAAGTAAAATATTAGTTATAACTCTTACAAATAAAAACAAATATATATCAATATTTAAACAAATATTATAAACTAAAAACATGAAATTATGACATTGAAATATAGTCACGTGCTCAATCCCGGTTAATGAAGATTGTTAGCCTAGGCGTCACACTCTCTAGTTGGTAGGTTGAAGAGAAGGTAAGTAACAACCCGACTGTACTCCAGGTATTCACAGAGACACCACCCCGAGCTATAGTCCAAGTAACACTGAAGTTAGTCTAAAAATAAGATAACCCATAGACTCGGGAAAGAGCTGGTCACTAAGAAAAGAAACTCGCCCCCTAGTGGTGTGAGGCGAGTTAATGATCATTGAAGATTATATACAAAGGTTCATGGCGCTGGTGTGGTGCTTTGAAGCTCCATGTAGAGGTAGAATTGGTTGGATGAGGCTTCAGGAAGGGTTGAGGAGGCTCGGAGTTTCGAGGGACGTAACACCTCCCCCCGAAGTCCCTGAAAGGTGTTGAAGAGGACTGAAATAAGAAAGAGGGAGAGACTCTGAGACTGTGGACGTACTCCTGGACAAAGTATCGGCAATTAGATTGTCCACACCTCTAATATGCCGAACAAGGAGTTGGTACTCTTGTAGCTGCAGGGCCCACCGTAGAATCCTCTGATTATTGTTCCTCATTTTATGTATAAAAGTTAAGGGTTGTAATCGGTGTAGATGAAAATGGGAGACTGTTGAGGCAGGTAACGCTCAATGCGAGGCCTTCTTTTTCAACTGTAGAGTAACCCCGCTGGTGTTTCTTCAATTTGGCCGAGAAGTAAGAGACGGGATGTAGGACACCATCTGCAAGGTCTTTCTGAAGAAGAACGGCCCCTACTCCTTGGTCACTTGCATCAACCTGGAGATGGTAAGGTTTGGTGTGGTCAGGGGTTTGGAGCACAGGGTGCGAGGAGAGAAGGCGTTTGAGATTGACGAAGGCTGCAGCACAGGCGGGACTCCAAACAAACCAAACTTTAGTACTAGTCAGGTCAGTTAATGGAGCAGAGATGGTGGCGAAGTTGCTGCAGAACCTCCTGTAAAAACCACACATCCCCAAAAATCGCATCAGGGACTTGCGGTCTGCTGGTTGGGGAAAGGTGGTGATGGCCACGATATTTGCATCCCTCGGGCGACCGATACCCCGTCCCACCACATGGCCGAGGTAGGTGACAGTCCCTCGTCCAAAACACGACTTGGCTAGGTTGATTGTGAAGCCAGCATAGGCGAGACGAGACAGCAGTCCGTCCAGTCTGGCGAGATGGTCCATCCATGTACCTGAAGTAATCACAATGTCATCTAAGTAGGAATCAACACCCTCTAAATCTTGAATAGTATAGGAAATAATGCGTTGAAAAGTCGCAGGGGCATTGATCATTCCGAAAGGCATCACATTATACTGGAACAAACCATAAGGGGTTATGAATGCTGAAATAACCTTTGCTCTCTCGGTCATACCCATTTGATAGTATCCTTTTTGAAGGTCTATGGTGGATACATATTGATCGATTCCTACTTTGTCAATTAGATCATCTATACGGGAAGAGGATAAGCATCTGGCACAATCACAGAATTTACCTTTCTATAATCTGTACCAAGTCTAGAAGTGCCATCAGGCTTAGGGACTAGCAAAGAGGGTGATGCCCTGGGTGAGTGACTGGGTTCTATAAGGTCGTGTTCCAACATAAATTCAATTTCTTTCTTAATGATATTTTGCTTCTGAGGATTTAACCTATAAGCGGATTGTTTAATAGGTCTAACATCTGAGGAAAGTAAGACTACATCGTGAAGCTGGGAGTTGGGATATCCAAAAACCATGGATATCTGAGGTGACCGAAGGGAACTTCAAAAGTACCGACTGAAGGTAGTTTCTATGAGAAGGTGATATCTCATGCAAGTACTCATCTAAATGCTGCAACACTTCACTATTTTGGGGATTGCCACAAGGGGAAGGAAGATAAACCTCCTCAATCACTTCAGCATCACTCTCCTTAGGCAACTTCTCAGACTTCATTGCAGTATTTACAAATAGGCAAGGTGTATTCTCCTCTAGTAACCTTTCAACGCAAGGTTTGATTTGATTGACATGGACAAGCCGGCTATTTTTCAGACGATCTGGAGTATTCACTATGTAATTGAGATCAGACAACTTCTGAGTTATGATGTATGGTCCAGAATATTTACTTTTAAGAGGATGACCTGGAATGGGCAGAACAAGGAGCACTTTTTCTCCAGAATTGAAAGTACGGTTTTCAGATTTGAGATCATAGCGAGTTTTAATTTTGGACCGATTTTTCTCCAAATTATCTAGGGCAAGAGTTCGCACTTTAGAAATTTTTAAGTTTCAAAGCATTTATGTACTCGGACACAGTGCGTGAGGGGTTATCAGAAACTGTATTTAACCTAAGACGTGCGCATGGGGGTTATGAGACACCACACTCCTTTGTGCACGTATTTGAGCTGTTCCCATCACAAACATCGTTATTTTACCATAAATAGCATTAATACTTATCCATATGCACCTATTATAGGTTGATTATAAAGGTATTAACCTGTTATAACAATAAAACAAGTGGAAACAGTGTTTGGATGGTCAAAATCGGCGATACAGGCCGGGAGTTACATAATGTATGGCTGAGGTTGCTCCCTGCCCTCCTCCCCTCCCCTTGTCTGGAGAGACACTGTTAGCAATAGTCTCTCTCTCGCTCTTTCCCAAGCTTGGTAACAGTGATGAAAACGCCCTGCTACCAACTCGCTAATGTTAGCACGAAAATAGACCACAGAATAAGGGAATAACAGGGAAAATAGGTGATGACTGAAGGAGGGGAGGAAAGTGGGGAAGGAGGGGAGGTGGAGGAGTGATATTTTGCATGGCCCAGGGGCAAAAAAATAATAAAAAAATAAAATAATAACTTTTTTTTTTTTTTTTTGGGTGGGGGGTGTTTTAAATGGATTTTTTTTTCCCTGACTCTTAAGAGTCTCCCCGTAGTTCGCGGGTTAACCACTGATCTTTCAGGACCTTCAAAGGGCCTCTGATCTGACGTCCATACAACAACTCAAAGGGGGAGTAACCTAGCAACTCCAGGGGGCATTCCCTAACAGCAAAAAGAAGAAGGTCAATGCTTTCATCCCACTCTTTCTCCGTCTCAAAACAGTACTTCTTTATCATACTCCTAAAACTCTGATGGAAACGTTCAAGGCAACCCTGTGTCTGAGGTCTGTACACTGTGGACAAATGTTTTTGCACATCTAACTCAGTCATTACTTGACACATCAGCTCACTGGTAAAGTTAGATCCCTGGTCACTTTGGATATATTTTGGAATGCCTACTTTAGTGAAAAGATGCAATAAGTAATAGGCAATGGTTTTGGCCTTAATGTTCTTCAAAGGGAAAGCTTCAGGGTATCGGGTAGCGGCACACATGACAGTCAAAAGATATTGGTTTCCTCTCTTTGTTTTGGGAAGGGGTCCTACACAATCTATGACTATTTTTTCAAAGGGCTCTGACGTGACAGGGATAGGCTTAAGAGGTGCTTTGGAGATTACTTCATTTGGCTTACCCACCAGTTGGCAAGTGTGACAAGAACGGACAAAGTTAGACACATCTTTCTTTATTCCTGGCCAAAACAAATGATTTAGTATTTTCCTGTAGGTGTTGTTTTGATACTAGGTGCCCTGCTAGTTTTTCATGAGCTAGCTCCATGACAGAAGAACGGATGGATGAAGGGATGATGATTTCATGTGTAGTAGACCATGTATCTGTGTCAGGCTTATCAGGTGTGTGGAAGCTACGCATGAGAACTCCATGATAGTAAATGCTTGGATTCGTTCCATATACAGAAGTGTAATCAGCAACATGTCTAAATTTTGCAAGAGTTTCATCAGATTCTTGAGCTTTAATGAGATTCTCTTTAGACATGATCTGAGTGAACATTGTCTCCTGACTTGATGTAGAGGGAGAGTCATGGGATACTAAGTTTTGAGAACGAGTAACTGCACATACAGGGAATATATGAGGCGTCTCTTTATCCATCCTCTCTGTAGGACTGGTAAGTAAGGGAGCTTCTCTCAACTTCAAGGCAGGAATCAGCCCATCTCCAGCCAAGTCATTTCCCAGAAGGAAGGAAACTCCAGGCACAGGAAGGTCCTGCTCAAGGATGGCTACTTTAATCGTTCCCCGGAGTAACCCACTGTTAAGCACTATTTCAGCCATGTTAACTACTTTATTTGAATTCAAGAAATGAAGCTGACTAACTTCCCCTGTATATCTAGTCTCAAGTAAGGGCAAAGCTTTCTTTACTAATATGCTCTGGGCCGAGCCTGTATCCCTCAGAATTGTGACTGGATGTTCCTTGGAATGTTCAAGAGTGGAGACAGTTCCTGGAACCTTGAAAGCAGAGAAAAGATCAGATGACTCAATTGATTGAATGCATGTCACTGGTTTCCCAGTAGGTATGACAGAAGGTGAACGAGAAGTGGCAATAGTGAGTTTGTAGGCAGATGAAGTGTTACAGCTAGGGTGTTGACATTGAAGGATGTTATGCCCGGTCCTTTTACAATATGTACAAAATTCCTCATTTCTTTTTTTATCTTTTGGTGTGGGATTTGAAGAACTTTGCAGCGAGCGGACTTCAGACACGGGGTAATTACTAGAGGGGAATCTAACAGTTGGTGTCCTAGACTAGTCTCGGTTTGGAATGCCCCTGTGAATTAAAGCATAAGAATCTGCCAACTTGGCACTCTTAAGGGGGTATCCCACGGTGCGATTTTTCGATGGCGAACGCCCAGCGACAGAGGGAGACATTATTTGTTTGTCTATGTTCCAAAAATAGCCATATTCGCTCCAACAATCTCCAATTGTCGCCAAAATTGCACAACGGTCGCCTTAGCGTCACCCATGTTCGCCCAGATTCACCGTTAAATTTTAAGCATACCCAAAAAACGGCGGCGAACTGAAAATTTTGGCGAATGTTGGCGAATGTTCGCCCTTTGTCTCACTTCATTCGCCCTTGGTCGCACTATAGTTGCACAATTCGCACCAATTCACCCTGATTCGCCAATTTGCAAATTCCAATTATTGGCAACGCTGCTTTTTGAACGAATAGGGCGACAGTAGCGCGCCAGTAGCACACCAGTAGCGCAAATGCAGCGAATGTGTCAACGAATTATTGCCAATGCCATTCGAATGACATGCGGCATGTGGCGAACTGAGGTGATTGGTGGGTTTTTATGTGACTGTTGATGTGTCTCTCACTATAGTCTGTTTCATTTCAACTGACTGTAAACAAATGTAAAGTTCCCATCAGGATTTCTCAGTTATTTTGAAGATTTTGTAGTGAAATGTGGTGCTAATTATATAAACTTGGACTTAACCCCTTCACCCCCATAACTTAAATTCTGGCATTCTGACATTTTTCTATCAAATAATGTACAAATTTAGCTTGCTCTCAAAACAAAAAATATATACGTTGGCTCGCTACCGCTCACCAGGAAAATATTGAAACCTGGATGGGGGTAAACTTCGTAAAACAGTAGGCTGAACGGGGCCGAACGGATACAAGGCAAAGAGAGAGGGAGAGAAATAGAAAACAAAAAACGAGGAGAGAGAGAGAGAAAGAGAAAACTAAAAGGCGAGGTGGGCTCAATTGTTAAGCCGTAACGCAAACATTGAGCCCACCTCGCTGGTTTTGTTTTCTCTTTCTCTCCTTCTCTCCTCGATTTGTTGTTTTTCTATTTCTCTCCCTCTCTCTTTGCCTTGTATCCGTTCGGCCCCGTTCAGCCTACTGTTTTAAGATGTTTACCCCCATCCAGGTTTCAATATTTTCCTGGTGAGGGGTAGCGAGCCAACATATATATATTTTTGTTTTGAGAGCAAGCTAAATGTGTAAATTTTTCGATAGACAAATTTCTCCGGCGAAGCCGGATTCCTCCATATAATGCTGGTTCGCTATCGCTTGCCAGGAAAATATCGATACTTGGATGGGGATAAACGTCTTAAAACAGTAGGCTGAACGGGGCCGAACGGATACAAGGCAAAGAGAGAGGGAGAGAATAGAAAAACAAAAAACGAGGAGAGAGGGAGAGAAAGAGAAAACAAAAACCAGCGAGGTGGGCTCAATGTTTGCGTTACGGCTTAAAAATTGAGCCCACCTCGCCTTTTTTAGTTTTCTCTTTCTCTCCCTCTCTCCTCGTTTTTGTTTTTATTTCTATTTCTCTCACTCTCTCTTTGCCTTGTATCCGTTCGGCCCCGTTCAGCCTACCGTTTTAAGAAGTTTACCCCCATCCAGGTTTCAATATTTTCCTGGTGAGCGGTAGCGAGCCAACATATATATATATATTTTTGTTTTGAGAGCAAGCTAAATTTGTAAATTTTTCGATAGAAAAATTTCTCCGGCGAAGCCGGATTTCTCCATATAATGCTGGTTCGCTATCGCTTGCCAGGAAGATATCGATACTTGGATATTTGTCGAAAAATAAATCCATAATTGGATCTTGAGTGGGAATACACCTATTCCATAGATGCGCAGACACTCAGACATACCCACACAATTATATTTACATTTTGATTCGAGGGCATATGTTTTTGTAATAGACCTTATGTAAACGAGATTGTGAACTTCGAACGAAAATATAAAACAAAGTTAATGTTCTCTATGAGACTGTTAATTGATCAGAATAATTAGTCAGTATCATTGTTGTTCTCCCAAGTATTGTTCAGATATTCCGGGATAAGGCTTGTGCACATTGATCCGTAGATACACACACACACACACACACTTCCAGCTTTTCCAAATTTCGCCTTTTCACACACACACACACACACACACACTACAGCACACATACATGCACAATTGCACACACAGATGTCCAGCTTTTCCTCATTTCGCCTTTTCACACACAAACACACAGACACTACAACACAAACACATGGCATTCGCCATATTCGCCATAAGTTGCACAACTTCCGCGGTTTTATCTCATTACATCATCCAACACTCTAAAGTCAATCTCTGTGCATCCGCCATTTTAGCCCTTTGTCTCACTTCATCCGCCCTTAATCGCCCTCAATTGTCGCACAACATTCGTCATTATCGCCAAAGATTGCGCCATAATCGTCCTTTGGTCTTACTTCCGTCGCACTTAATTCGAGGAAATTAGTCTTATTCGATTTCATTCGCTTCTGAAAAACCCAGATTCGTCGCGATTTTTGGGACATAGGCAAAAAACACTGTCGCACAGCGGTCGCCATCGAAAAATCACACAGTGGGATACCCCCTTTAGTGAAGTCACTTTCACCCTTCTCAATGTACACCAGGATATTGAGTGGTAGTCTTCGCTTCCATTCTTCAAGGACCATCAGGTTAACTAAGTCAGTATAACTCCATTTATTTGTCACCAATTATTTTGACATATTTGAAGACAGATATGGAATCTATATGCTCTAATCATCATATTAAAATTAGTTTCACCCTCGGCAAAACCTAATAAAAATATATGGTACTAAAATATAATTTTTTCGTAACATGGTTGTCAAAACCCTTCCTATAGACGGCACCGATTCGTACACACGCTATTTAGAACATGGGTGCTTGACTACTGATGTGACTTGTAAGAGGTAAGATTTTTACGCATAGGTTTAAACTTCCGGAAATTAATGGGTAATAAATACCACGCTGAGTACTATGAATCCGCTCTACCTGGCATGCAAGGGCTAGTTTAGTATGCCACGTACTGAGTACTATGAATCCGCTCTACCTGGCATGCAAGGGCTAGTTTAGTATGCCACGTACTGGGTACTATGAATCCACTGTTGCTGGCATGCAAGGGCTAGTTTAGTATCCCACGTACTGGGTCTAGGTTAGGTTAGGCTGGGTGGTTTGGTTAGGTTAATATACTAGGTTTCGGAAACAAGATTCGTAGTTGCGGTAGTATTTACAGATACGGCAGAATACTAAATGGGCGGCGGTAAGGGTTCGTGTTGTATCCCACGTAGGCTTACTAGGTACTACGGACACAATGTAGGCGTTAGGTGTGGATTAAGCTTGTATCCAATGTCTATGTTACTGGATATTTATGATTTAAAATAAAAGTTTTCGATAAATCTGGTTATTTGGCTTTGCAATTAGGGAAATCATGAGCCGATTTCCGACATTTCGTTAGTCTTTTTCGATTCTCAAAATACGATCCAAGTTTTGCCAAAAATTGGCTCGGGTTTTCCAAAATTATGCTTGTTGAGCTTTGCAATTTAGGGAAACATGAGCCAAAATTCTAAATTAGGTTACTGTAATTTGTTTACTCTTAAAACTCGCAAAATCCGAGCCAAGTTGTGCCAAAACTTGGCTCGGGTTTTCCAAAATTCGGGTTTTATGGCTTTGCAATTTCGGGAAACCTGAGCCAAATTTCTAAATGAGGTTACTGTAATTTTGTTGTCTACAAACTCGCAAAATCCGAACCAGCTTTGGCCAAAACTTGGCTCGGGTTTTCAAAATATTGGGTTTTAGGCCTTTGAAATACCTTAAAACCCGAGCCAAGTTTAGCTAAAATACGTTTTAATCCCTCATTTTCCCTGTACTTCATAGCCCTCCCCACTATCGGGCGGCGTGTCTTAAGATCGTTGTATAATGGGAAAAACGGTTTCGCCGAGGGTTGTAATTATTTCCAAACACTACAGTATATTGATGAAAACGAACAGGGAAAAATAAAAAAAATCCATGGGATATTCGTGACATAAAAATTGAGTGTTTCCACTAAGTCTGTGAATGTGGTGATACGGGAAGAGTCCAGCCACTTCTTAAACATTCGAAACTTTTCCATTGCAAACTCTAAGTATGTGTGCGTTTCAGGCTTGCAGTAGTTTCGAAACTGTATAAGATAACTGTCAGAGGTTATAGAATATGCATCAAGAATGGCTTTCTTTACAAACTCATAATCATCAATGTTTTCAAGGTTAGAGAAAATAGTGGAAGCTTTTCCTACTAATTTAGGATGAAGTAGCCACGTCCACTCCTCCTTAGGCCATTTAAGGTGTTCAGCGGTCTTTTCAAAAGTCTGGAAAAAAGCTTCCGGATCTCTCTCATTGAAAGTTGGAACTAAGGAGATATTCTTAGCTAAGTTGAAAGACTTCCTCAGTTTCTCTAGCTCTAGCTGTTCTGCCTCGAGTTTTTTAGTTTCTTCTAGATTTTGGATTTTTGCTATTTCTAACGGTTTGTTAGCATTCTCAAACTCTTCCTGCTTTTGTAGCTTAAGAAGTTCCAACTGCCTATCTTTTTCCTTTTCCAGCTGAAGTATGGCTAACCGTTCCCTTTCAAAGGCTAGGCGCTCTCCTGACCATATATCCTGATTTGATCTATCAAGTCTCTCAGGTGCTTCACTTTGTGTATCCTCATCATCTATCATAGATTTATGAATAGAAAGACTAGCTGGAGTAAACTCATCTACAGCTTCAGACGGTAAGAATTATCTAGAAACTAATTCTTCTATGACTGTTTTGGTAAGAGTTAATGACCAACCAGTGACGGGCCCCATCGATGATTATTAGTGTATTATCACTTTCATGAACGATACTTTGTTAGTGTATATGTACTTACCGTCGCAAATTCGCTATAAGTGAAATACGAGAAACTGTAAAAAATACCTCCCTGTTGATGGCCGCGGCGCAATAGTACACAATGGCCGTCGTTCGGGAGCTCTTCCCCTCAATCTTTCAGTCGAACGTCACTACACCTAGTGGTCTTTTTAGGAAACATGAACCATAGCATGAACCAATCACAGCCTTCCATCAAATTATCAACCAATCACACAGTCTTTCAGTCGTCACGCGCCACGCCCCTCGCCGGCCCGGGCGGGCTCAGTTTGAAGATGGAGCCCTAACATGGAGGTCGTGGTGGTATGTGCTAAGAGTTTTTCAGGTAATTTGTTGTACTTGGGTATTTTTATTATTCAGTCTGAAGTCTTTTTTTTCTTTGATATACAGTGTTGGTTAATACCAAGGACTGTCTCATTTTACTATTTTTCCATTAGCCTATCCATCAATCTTAAGACACGCCCCCGATAGTTGGGAGGGCTATGAAGATCAAGTTTTGATCAAACTTGGCTCGGGTTTTTCAATTTTTCAGAGTCCAAAATCACTAACCTCATTTCGAAAGTTGCCTCGGGGTTTTTTGGCAAAAGTTGGCTCAGATTTAAGGGATTTAGCGGGGGTGTGGCGGCGGCAGCCCCCACCAATAATACTAGGTTAGGTTAGGTTAGGTTAGGTTAACCCTTAACTGTCGGCGCGCAACATAAGTCTAGTATAATAAATCTGGACTATCTGGCGGCGCTCGACATAGGTCGTGTGGCAATTTCAGCACGTAATGTTGCTGAGAGAGAGAGACAAGTGGTGGCAGGAGAGTAGCGAGCGTATGACTGCTCCAGACCACCGCGGCGAGCCTACTGACACGAATCCCACCTCCTCCCTCCCTCTCTCACTCGCTATAAACGGAATTGTATGATGGGGAAAGTGCCTAATTACATGCTTTTTGCACTCGCGTTGCGCGGTTGTTGCAAGAAAACTAGCCATCATAAAAGGATCGTTATGGTGTCATTCGAAAGCTCTGTTTATGCCCTTTCAGGGATAGATACTTGTTTTACGCTCTGGGTCTTATTTAGGCATGAAAATGATCACGTAAACAGCCCTATTTTGGCTAAAAACACCCCGCTGGGCGGTACATATAAATAAACCGACTAGGCCGCTAATAAGGTGTTAATGTTAACCCCATAATACTAGGTTAGGTTAGGTTAGGTTATTTGGTTAGGTTAATGACAAAACTTGGCTCGGATTTCATGGATTTAGTGGGGGTGTGGGGGTGGCAGCCCCCACCCATTATACTAAGTTAGGTTAGGTTAGGCTAATTTTAACCACATTCTTACTGGTTTTATCCACGTTGAAAAAAAAAATAACCCGAGCCAACTTTCGAAATGAGGTTACTGTGATTTTGGACTCTGAAAAATTGAAAAACCCGAGCCAAGTTTGGTCAAAACTTGGCTCGGGTTTTTCCATTTTCAGGTTTTGTTACTTTTAAATATTGTATTTTCAGAGTTTTTCCAATATTACCCCTTTATATACGCCTTTTACCCCGCAATTTCCCTGATCTTCATAGCCCTCCCCACTATCGGGGGCCGTGTCTTAAGATTGATGGATAATGGGAAAATAGTAAAATGCGACAGTCCTTGGTATTAAACAACGCTGTATATCAAAGAAAAAAGAAAAAACAACAAAAAATAACCTGACAAACTCGTCACTGGTTGGTGATAAACATTTACCTATGTTTTTGATAATTTCTTTAGTATGTGAAGTCTCAAAAGGTATGTCAAAGTGAAAAGCAATATACTTCCATTCATCCTTAGAAATCACTTTATTTAAGAGTTTGTCAAGAGAGGGCTCATTACAGAACGCTTTTAATCTAAACTTTTCAGTCATTTTGAAAGATTTAATTAGGGTTGCGAAGGCTACCGCTCAACTAAAAATAAGAGCGTGGCAAAAATAAGAAAACAAAAAATCTCAAAAACCTACACATGAATTTGATATGATCTGCACAGACTGGTACATACTAGATACTCAACAGTTGCTACGAAAACTATGGATCAGAGGCAAGGATATTGGGCAAGTATATACCAGTAATTATTTTCATACTAATGTTTCAGGTAAAGACACTAATCTCTTCCAATCAAAGATAATTAATGTGAAAACCGACAGACAAGAACGCAAGAAAGTAAACTCTGAACTATCCCGCATTTCTTAAACAAAAGTATAAAAGTGATGCACGATCCCAAAACAATAGAATAAGAAGAGTGGCATGAGAGAGCTATATACAGAAAGATCCTACATCTACTTATTCAAATTATTAGAAGATGGTGATCATGTTCGGTCTATCCATAGTTTCGGATTCTTATGGAAGATGAGTATGAGAGGTACATCCTACTCCGACATTAAATGGAGATTCAGGTGGATGACCGATGTGCGGTAGGTTAACTACCGTCACATGAGGATACTCTGATATTCCCGCTACCGTCTGTCAAGGTATTTAATAATTATATAAACGGGTATGGATGAGTATGAGGGATTTGAGGAGTGTCACTTTGAAACTACAAATGGTGAATAAATGATAGTCTCTTAAATTTCTACAATAATGTAATATTACCCAGCTACGTAAACCAACATAAAGGAAGGAATTATTTAAGCAGCGTGAACAATAAAACTAAAGGACTATCGTAAATACGATAGGCTATGACTCTTTTGTGATCCCGTAGGTCTCTGTGACGTCATGATCGCTCCTACAGCACGACGTAGGACGAGCAGATCGTATATTATAAGATTGTAAATAAGTGAGGATGTGTAGATCAGATTTTTACCCTGAATTGTGTTGTGGAGAAGTATCTGGAGAAGAAACAAAAGGTGTATGTTGCCTTTATGGACTTGGAGAAGTAGAGAAGGTTTGTGGACATGTATGAGGGTGCAAAGGCGGCAGTACGTGTGGAGAGTGAGCAGAGCGAGTTCTGACGAAATGTGTGATGTCCCCGTGGTTGTTTACTGTATATATGGATGGAGTTATGAAAGAAATACTATCAAGAGCAGTGGATGTTGGTGTATCGCTGAAAAGGGAGGGAATTGAGTGGAAGCTACCTATACTGCTGTTTGCGGATGATACAGTTCTGAGGAGTGATAATGAATGGGAGTTGCAGGGTCTGGTAAATGAGTTTGGAACAGTGTGCGAAAAACGGAATTTGAAGGTAAATACGGGGAAGAGCAAGGTTATGGTCTTCGATGAAGTCACAGAGTGATAGATAGAAATAAGTTAAGTTATAAGTGGCCTAATATGCTATTAAGCAATATTGCCATGGTCTTATGAAGTATATATGAATTTATCGTATATATTAATATAATTTATCGTATAGAGCAACCTAGATGCAGTACGATAATTTGGGCTCCTGGCGTTTGCCAAGGCAGCAAGGTGTGCCTTTGAGGAAGGGCAGAGCCTTCACGAACACTGTTACGATCCAGGTTCTCAAAGACAGGGCTCTTCAACATTGGACTAGATAATGGCAAAATGCAACAACGGTAACACTAGATCCAACCCCTGCCTTAAACACTGGAAAACAAAACACCATTACCGCCCTGAGTCGTGCCTGGACAACGAGGTATCCTATGACTCGGTAACTGGTGCACACACACTAGGCCGACGCTCAATGAAACAGCCTATTCTCAAACAGTAAAATATTACTCTAATTATGTTACACAAAGAAAAGATAGTTAACGTGATTAATTAACGTTACGGTAGATACTCCAATAACTGGCACTCCTGTATTAAAGAAAGTGCAATGCTAGTCCTGCAACATCAACTGGAAACTTCTGAAATAAGTCTGATGCTGGGGAGATGTTCGTAAAGAATCTTGAACAATTATAATGCACAATACGGGTCACAATAAATGCTAGGACATATAGTAATAATAGGCAGGCGAATAATAAAGACTGCGCAAAGGTAGTAATGCTCGACAACTAAAGAAATGCTTCGTGACACAACGCAACAGCCTACTAGGGTTGTGCAACTCAACAACCTCGGCTCAAAAGTGTAGTGAATAATAATGTTGCATACATATAATAATGGGGGCTTATCTCTAACCAGTGTCTGCTCAGTTAATAAAGTCTAGCTGGGGTATCAAGGCAGGGCAACAATGGGTGAGCATGCGGCTCGTAGCCTAACGTTGTCCTAAGGTAGTATAATGAAGATTACGTTATATGACGGGGATGCTCTCTTGATAAATCTAGGTCTCTAGTACCTAGTTCTATCCTGGCGATCCCTCAGAAGTCAACACAAAGAGGCAGCACTATGTTGTGAGGGATAGGCTATGGCCCTCTCACACCACAGCGCTGTGCTCGCAAAGTAAACCCACCCGACGACAACTTAGGCTCCCACAGTACCTGTCGATGTCGTGCAGGGCTTAGCTAACACTGCACACATCGGAGACAACGACACAGTAACCTTACCCCTAGTCTAGCTTTAAATAACCAAGCAGAATCACTCAACACCTTGCCAGGGAGACATATACCGGTCTACAACCTTCCCGAGAGAGGACACACGGAAAAGTCCGTCTCTCCAAACCTCATACATAGAAATATCTGAGAGCTTCGCGTACAATACGACTGGTCGATGGTGAACGTCTATGCTGAAACCAGAAGGGATGTTGAGTTTAATAAAGATTAGAGAATGAGAAAGGAGAAGTCGAGAGAGAGAAATAGTATGCAAAGTGGCGAGTATGGGGGACAGAATTGCAAAGGATGTAGACGATACGCGTGTCAGGCAAGCTCTGAGCTGGTAAAAAACATGAGGCCGCGATGGGCAGGGTGTAGTTGACCACCCGGCCGCCAACGCCATCAGCGCCCAAGCGAGCCGCGTGATAGCTCACCCCGCTGCCAGGTGTACCCCCTCACCCTCTCTCGCTCGCCTCTCACACAAGCAACATTTATATTATAGCGAATATAAAATACAAGGCGCGGTCACAGACCAAAACAAAGACCATTTCTAGACTGTCTGTGGCCACACGACACCAATCACACAAAGCAGATCAGTCTAGGACAACTGTAGCCCATCCCCCCATCCTGGCGAGCGCTAGCGAGCTGCAATGCCCCACGCAACCATTCTGCCCACGCCGGGCGGCGTCACACCCCCCCCAAGATATGGGACACTCAACCATGAGCCCATATCTGAACAGGCAGAATGTCGCTAGAATCTGCCACTCCTAACCACTCTGCCACTCATGGAATGCAAGCTCAGTCTCCTAAAAAAAAAATACATTTATATATATAAAACAAAATCTGATCACCCTTCCCAAACATAATACATTAATTCATAACATTGTGCTCCCAGAGAGAGCTTTAAGAAGCACAGCCTACTGAGGGAAAATCATCTGCACTCAGTACTCAGCTACAATATTATCTTAAAATGAATTATTAAAAAGAAAGTTTTTATTTAATTTTTCATATTTTATTTTAAGGTTGTTTTTGGCGGCTACTATAGATGTAGCCTAATTATTTTTGTTCTAATCAAAGCCAACAACTCCTGCCCTGCGACCCTACGCTGATGCTACACACGCGAGCCAACAAGCACCAGCGCAAAAATACACCGCGAGCCAAGACAGGAGGCTATACCAACATACTGTGGTAGCCTACCCCGGATCCTCCACCCACGACAAACAGTCCGCAATCACATTCTCACAACCGGCAATATGGCGAATGTCTAAGTTGTACTCTTGCAACATGAGCGACCATCTGGTCAGCCTCATATTCCGGTTGTGGAATTGATTGAGGAATTTAAGCGGGTGGTGGTCGGTATACACTACCACGACTGGCCCATAGGCAGGAACATAGACCTCAAAGTGTCTGAGCGCTAACACGATTGCCAGCAGTTCCTTTTCAACAACCGAATAGTTTTTCTGTGCTGAATTAAATTTCTTTGAAAAGAAACTGACTGGATGCTCAAGACCTTCCTCGTCTGTCTGCAAAAGTACGGCACCAGCCCCTACTCCGCTGGCATCAGTCGCCAACTGAAATGGTCGTTCAAAGTCCGGGGCCCTGAGGATAGGGTGAGTGCATAAAAGGTGTTTAACTACTCGAAACTCCTGCTCACACTCAGGTGCCCAGCGGAACTTTTTGTCTTTGGCTAGTAGATCTGTCAAAGGAGCTAACACAGTAGAATAACCTCTTATAAAGCGGCGGTAATACCCAATCATGCCCAAAAATCTCATGATCTGCCGCTTGGTGGTCGGCCTGGGGAACAAGTCGATAGCCTGTATCTTCTGTTGGGGCGGGCTCACCTGCCCTAACCCAACCACAAACCCCAGATACTGCACCGTGGCTTGCACAAAGTCACACTTGCCCAGATTAACCACCAAGCCTGCTTTACTAAGTTGACTAAATAAGGCTTCTATGTGCTCACAGTGACTTTGGAAATCGTTGTCATAAATGATCACGTCATCAAGGTAGACAGTACAGTTTGGGATGTCTGCTATGATGTCGTTCATTAAGCTCTGGAAAGTGGCCGGTGCATTTTTCAGACCATATGGCATCACGTTGCAACGGTAAGTACTGCCATCCACCACAAACCCGCACACCTCTTTAGCCCGCTCAAACCGAGACTCTCTCCAGGTACTTCTCTTGCCGCGAACAAAAACCTCTTGCGGGTAACCATACCGCGAGCAATACAAGAGCAGGTTCCGGACAACAGTTTTCGCCGTGCCATTACTCATTGGATATGCATCAGGATAACGAGTGGCCACATCCATGATAGTTAATAGAAATTTATTACCGGCACTAGTAGGGGGTAGGGGTCCGACCATATCAATGATGACCTTACTGAAGGGCGGTCCACTGACAGGAATGGGGTGCAACGGGGCTCTCGGAATTGTTTGGTTAGGTTTTCCAACCCTCTGGCACGTACGACACCTTGCTATCCAGGTTACCACCTGCCCCTTCAACCCCGGCCACCAAAAAAAAAATCTAAAGCCGCCACCGTTTTTCTCACCCCTAGATGTCCTGCCAGTGATATGTCATGCGCCAACCTCAGTAGGCTATCCCTGCACTCCCGTGGCACCACCAACTGGTCCACTACTCCGGACCCCTCTTGCCAACTACGTTTAGGGTCTTAAAAACGCCTATAGAAGATGCCTTCTAAATAAAAAAAAATCTCCTGGCTGTGCATCGCCGTCCTCGTCGAGCTCTACAGCTCCATTAGCACACGTTTGGAGCTCAGGGTCCTCTAGCTGCAACCGACGTATATCTGAGGGTGCCAAGCGATCTAACTGCTCCCGGAGCAATGCATAACCTTCCCCGATACTGGGCTGCTCCCTCTGTCTCTCTCGATGTACATAACGTTGCTGTCGTGGAGACTCTTTATGCCCAGCCTCGTCACTCTCGATGACAGGCCCAGGGGCTACTCCAGAATTAAGTAATGGTGCTAATACTGAATCACCCAGGAGAGCCGCCGAGTCAAAACTCTTAAAACCAACTCCAGCTTTAGCCTCCTCCTGTTGATCGTTCCTCCGCTGGTCTGAAGACGGAGGACTAGGCTGTGACACTTTAGCTGCCCGAGCTCGGGTGACAACACACACGCCATGGGTTGTGTCTGGCACCGCTCGACCCACTCTTGCTCTTCCCTACTCACGTCGGCCGGCCTCTCGGCAACGACTAAGGGTAGAACCTCAGAAGCGGGCATTGCAAAGTCGTTGCCGAGAAGAAGGTCGACGCCCTCCACTGGCAGTTTCTCCACAATCACGACATCCAATTCACGTGCCACACCATCCACCTCCAACTCCAACCGCACCAGCGGGTATGACCGAGTTGCATTAATACCCTGCACCACCACCACCCGAGCCACGTTTATAGGGTAGCCAGTCAAGTTTTTCATCAGAGTCTGGGAAGCACCTGTATCACGCAAGACCTCTACTCCATGCTTGCGCCCCGCCCACATCACGCAACCCCGCCCTCTATGGTCGCAAAAAACATCCTGAGCAGGGTTCGAACCTCCCAGGTGCTTCTGCATTGGCTGTGCCTCAGCCTCTGACGAACTGCCCCGGGCAAACTCAGATGACTTCGGAGACACACCAATGTTGCAGGCCAAAGACACAGCTGCTGTAGGTGGTTTGCTAGGACAGACTCTTGCAAAGTGCCCCTTTTTATGACAATGATAACACTCCAACTCCCCTTTGGGCTTCCCTTGGTACTGGGAAGGGCCCGGCCCCTTCTTAAATGGGACGGTGCTAGTCTTGTGGTCAGTCTTGGTATCATGGCTCTTGTACTTGTTTGCATAAGGTATATCACTAACCCGGGGGGGTGGGGCGTCACGCCCCTTGTTACCTGCCTCACTACGCTGGGCAGACCCGCATCCACGAATTAGTGATAGCCGGAGGTCAGCCATCTCAGCTGCCTCCTGTAGAGTTTTTGGTTGCTTTTCTTTAAGGTTTAACATCAGGTCGCCGCCCGTGCATTTGAAAAACTGCTCTAAAAGCACCAACTGTTTAATGTCGTCAAATGTAGTAGCTTTCTCTGACCTCAGCCAATTCCCAAAAGCATCGGACAGCTCCCGGGCATGCTCCAAAAAGGTGCTCTCCCGACCCTTGGTAACACCCCGGAACTTCAACCTGTACGTCTCTGGTTGTAGTTCGTATGCTCTCAGGACAGCCTCCTTGAGTTCCTCGTAGATAATACAAGACTCTATCGGCAATGCATCATAAGCCCTGAGTCCCTTGCCCACAAGTCTAGAGGAAACAAGGGCTGCCCACTTCTCCCTAGGCCACTGGTGGATCTGGCACTTCTTCTCGAATCGTGTGAAAAATTCTGTTACACCACTCTCATCAAACACCGGAACCAGTTTCAATAAGTGCGAGGGAGACTGCTCATGAACACAGTTACCAGCCCCAAGTCGCTGTCCCGTTGTCTCTACTCGCGACTTCTCTACGTCCATGTCGGCACAGTACCTAGTCGACTCAGCTTGAATTTTTGCTAGCTCTATGTGCTCATGACTGATAGTTTTTCTCTCTTCTATCTTGGCTAATTATATTTGCTGCTGGAGCTCACATGCCCTTTGTTGCTGCTGAAGCTTAGCTAATTCGAGCTGAAGCAATAATTCTGGAGTTAACCCTTGAGGAGGTGAAGGTGCTACAATGTTTGAAATTACCGGTAGTCCCCCCAGGGGCAACCCACCTTGCCAGTCACCACCCAACTGCGGAAGCGTACCCGGGGTCGGCAAACTACTGGGATGGCTGGGAGTCGAGTGTAGGGGAAGCATGGCCGAAGGGCTCTGAGCACTCAACCCATCTCGCTCACCAGTCACCCTGCCCAGTACACACGTTATCAAGTTATCCCTGGTCATGCTGCTAGTAACCGCATGACCAATAGCTGTGGCCAGGCATTGAAGACCGTACCGATCCATACCCTCCAACCGCTCGGCAGTAACAGGCCATTGCAAAAATATCCTAGCATCCTCCTCACAGTTCACCCGATTAACCCTTTCATCATGCTGCTGTTCCTTAGTTTCGACATTACGTACTGTGTCTCCATTCTCCTCTGATCCGGTATAAGACATGATGCTCTCAAAAATTTCTCACCACAATATTCAGAAAAGAAGTACCCCAAACTCTTATGTAGCACTATTCACTTGCCAAAATTGTCTGAAGACTCTCAAGTGCTATACTACTTTGCCAAAAAAAAAATTAACATGCCCACTATATTCCTCAATAAAACAAATGACCACAACAATCCTGCAATTATCTCTTAGTTCACAAGATCCTGAGCTAGGTCGCCATTTGTTACGATCCAGGTTCTCAAACACACATTGCTCTTCAACATTGGACTAGATAATGGCAAAATGCAACAACGGTAACACTAGATCCAACCCCTGCCTTAAACACTGGAAAACAAAACACCATTACCGCCCTGAGTCGTGCCTGGACAACGAGGTATCCTATGACTCGGTAACTGGTGCACACACACTAGGCCGACGCTCAATGAAACGGCCTATTCTCAAACAGTAAGAGATTACTCGATTATGTTACACAAAGAAAAGATAGTTAACGTGATTAATTAACGTTACGGTAGATACTCCAATAACTGGCACTCCTGTTTTAAAGAAAGTGCAATGCTAGTCCTGCAACATCAACTGGAAACTTCTGAAATAAGTCTGATGCTGGGAAGATGTTCGTAAAGAATCTTGAACAATTATAATGCACAATACGGGTCACAATAAATGCTAGGACATATAGTAATAATAAGCAGGCGAATAATAAAGACTGCGCAAAGGTAGTAATGCTCGACAACTAAAGAAATGCTTCGTGACAACGCAACAGCCTACTAGGGTTGTGCAACTCAACAACAACCTCGGCTCAAAAGTGCAGTGAATAATAATGTTGCATACATATAATAATGGGGGCTTATCTCTAACCAGTGTCTGCTCAGTTAATAAAGTCTAGCTAGGGTATCAAGGCAGGGCAACAATGGGTGAGCATGCGGCTCGTAGCCTAACGTTGTCCGAAGGTGGTATAATGAAGATTACGTTATATGACGGGGATGCTCTCTTGATAAATCTAGGTCTCTAGTACCTAGTTCTATCCTGGCGATCCCTCAGAAGTCAACACAAAGAGGCAGCACTATGTTGTGAGGGATAGGCTATGGCCCTCTCACACCACAGCGCTATGCTCGCAAAGTAAACCCACCCGAAGACAACTTAGGCTCCCACAGTACCTGTCGATGTCGTGCAGGGCTTAGCTAACACTGCACACATCGGAGACAACGACACAGTAACCTTACCCCTAGTCTAGCTTTAAATAACCAAGCAGAATCACTCAACACCTTGCCAGGGAGACATATACCGGTCTACAACCTTCCCGAGAGAGGACACACACGGAAAAGTCTGTCTCTCCAAACCTCATACATAGAAATATCTGAGAGCTTCGCGTACAATACGACTGGTCGACGGTGAACGTCTATGCTGAAACCAGAAAGGATGTTGAGTTTAATAAAGATTAGAGAATGAGAAAGGAGAAGTCGAGAGAGAAATAGTATGCAAAGTGGCGAGTATGGGGGACAGAATTGCAAAGGATGTAGACGATACGCGTGTCAGGCAAGCTCTGAGCTGGTAAAAAACACGAGGCCGCGATGGGCAGGGACTAGTTGACCACCCGGCCGCCAACGCCGTCAGCGCCCAAGCGAGCCGCGTGATAGCTCACCCCGCTGCCAGGTGTACCCCCTCACCCTCTCTCGCTCACCTCTCACACAAGCAACATTTATATTATAGCGAATATAAAATACAAGGCGCGGGCACAGACCAAAACAAAGACCATTTCTAGACTGTCTGTGGCCACACGACACCAATCACACAAAGCAGATCATTCTAGGACAACTGTAGTCCATCCCCCCCATCCTGGCGAGCGCTAGCGAGCTGCAATGACCCACGCAACCATTCTGCCCACGCCGGGCGGCGTCACAACACCAACCAGTTAACATCTATTTTCCGTCCTCAGTTGATCGCGCTTTTGAGCCTCTATCACAATACACTGTCAGCGATACAACCAGCTACACCATCACGACGCTCTCATCGACGCCATGACTGACTGACAGATAAGCATAATATTCATGTCCATTCCCATGTAATCATTTATTCTTTCTTTAACTTGACTCGTGTCTCGAGACCGAAGTCTCGTTCCCCATTGTCCACCGCCATATTGGGTAAAACGTTCTCCCTTGCTTCATTGCCACTTGGAACTATTGGCGAGTTAATTCCTGGCTAGTATTAACCCTTATAACCTTACCCTATATATATCATTTATTATGTGAGACCTTTGGATATAAATTAGCTTGTTTCAGATCCAATTCAATTTAGATATGGAGTACTTCGATTTAGATTGATTTGATTTGAATTATAGCTTCTAGATATTTAATTTCCATTGATAGTTTACCACATTGGTGCCCAGACCCGGGAATTAGCTACCAGTAAGGGATTTTAAGGCAATGAACAAGGGGACATATAACAGGATGCAGGAACAACTCTATGATAAACTGGCAAGGCTAGCCAAGCGATGGTTAGAGCCGGAATGCAGGGTCACATCGTTGCACCTGCCTAAGTTCTGCATCCCACCCATCATCTTTCCCTAATAAATGTTCTTTTCCAGTTCAGACTTCCTGTGACATATGACCTGACCTAAAAAAAAATCTTGTTCAATATGATCCTTAAGTAGGTATTGCTATTTTGCGTACTATTTTTTCTCCATAACATAGAAGTCCACCTGTCAGCGTCTCTTAACTAGACTACTATTTTGCCGTTTTTTTTGTAACTTAACATTTAGATACATAGCCTATAGGCTCACATGCAAAATGAATAAAGACAATAAAGAGACACTGTCTAGTGGGGTGCTGATCAAGGCCCCTAAAAATCAAAGGGCGGGACTTCGGGGAGTATTAAATAGGCTAATTGTGGACGTCAACACTTTCATCACTACTGCTGAACTAGAGGAATTGGAAGCTAGATTAGAAAACGTCCAGGCTACCCACGGTCATATTATGGCTCTGAGTGAGGTGATTGTGGCAGACATGACAGAGGAGGAGGAAATAGTTACAGAGTGTGATAATCGCGCCCTCTATGATGAACCTGTCTTTCGAGCGAAGTACATATTACAGCGTGCTGTCGCAAGTAAGAAGGGAGGCGAGAATGAGGCCCATAGAAGGGCTGACCCAAAACATACTGTACACCTCCCAAAGCTCAATCTTCCTTCATTTGGGGGCAAGTTGACTGAGTGGTTAGCTTTTTGGGACGTATTTCGGTCTACAGTTCATGAATCCTCTTTGGATAATGTCCGCAAGTTTCACTATCTGAAGGGACAAATGGAAGGAGAGGCCTTACATTTGATAGAAGGTTTTGCGGTAGTGGGTGATAGTTATCTTGAGGCAGTACAATTATTAAAGTCCACATACGGGGATCAAGAGCAGTTGAAGATGGCCCATGTCGTTGCCTTATTAAAGCTCTCAGAACCACAGTATAAGGTTGAGGAGTTAGCAGATTTTAGGGCAAATATGGAGTGCCATACTCGATCGCTAGACACCCTAGGGCTTACCAGACAGGAAATGATAAGTCATTATCTTGCATCAAAAGCTTCCTATGGCAATACTTGACAGGGTTAGATCATTTGATCTGGGAGAGTTCAAAACTCAGTTCAGTAAGGAAATCAATAATCTACAGTTGAACAAAGGGAGAATGTATGTGTCGGGGGGGGAGTGAGAATGTGGAGAAGAGGGGAACAGTAAGCATAACAGTGGGGACTAAAGAAAAGAAAGAGGGTACGTATAAGAAACTTGCTCAGATTCTATGTAAGCTATGTAATAACAAACATAAATGGAGTTTCTGCGTAAAATACCCAACAAATGAGACAAAACTAGCACAGGCGAAAAGATTGAAGCTATGTGTAGGTTGTCTAAGTAAGGAACATGGTAGGCAGGGACATGTACTGCTACATATTTAAGGCCCAGTCACCACTGCAAAGGACATCACTTTGATAAGTTGTGTCCTACAGCAGATAAAGTCAAAGACGTCAAAACAGAGGGTACTACAACTGTGGCACTAGGTAGCACGCAAGACACCACTATATTGCCCACAATACAGAGTTACGACCGGCACAACGAAATAAACAAGGGCACTTAATATTGGACTAGAAGATAGGCTATATCTGCAGCAACGGTACGCTAATTCCAAACCCTCGAACTATTAAGCCGGTGAACAAAACACTTACACCCTCCAGAGTTAATCTACTGGATAATGGGGCATCAATTAACTGGGTTAAGTGTACTTCTACAAAGGCTTTCCGGGGACGGCAAAGCCTACTCACAACAGGTGTACTTACGTTAATAAAATGCTCTCAAGTAATAACAATGCTTAAATAAACGATGACAAGATTTAATAAAGGAGTATATGCTTACGTTAACTTTAGTGAGAGTCTGAACTCAACACTAAACTCTTCAATGCTCTATGAAAACGCTGGAAGTCTAGTCCTACAGCAAACAGATATGGAATCTTCTGAAAACGTCTGATGCTCTAAGATGCTCGTCGAATATAGAACAGAAATAATGCAGGGGCAGGACACCAAAGCATGTATCTTAAATACACCAACAAGTAGGATACATATATATAAAACAAGGAAGTGCAACAACTAGGTGACAGCACTAATAATAGCCACTCAAAAACAGTACTTCCTTAGCCAAAGTAACAGCCAAACTGGGTTGTGCACTATGCATCAACCTAGGCAATATGTGAATAATTCCTAAAGCATACGCAGTTAAAGTTAATAAACACAATGCTGTGTTTCTTACTAATAAAGTCTAGCAGCGGCATAAATGGTACAAGGAGCCTAGGCAGAGCTCAAGCATGCTCGTAGCCTACTGTCTCCCCTGAACAGATTTCCCTTATCTTACATTAAGTGACTAGGAGGCTCTCTTGGTAAGTCCAGATCTCAAGTATCTGGTCTTACCCTGGCGCTCCTCAAAGGTCAACAAAATGAAGTAGCAAGCATACAAGCAAGAGTAGGCAAAGGCCCTTCGCTTGTATACTGCTACGCTCGCAAAGGAAAAATATTCACAAGGGTTACAGGCTACCTAGCTCCGTCGAAGTCGTACAGGCTCTGACTTGCCATATACATAACTCAGACAACGACCAAAGATACCCTCCACTGTCTAGCATTAAATAGCAACAAAGAACAACCCAATAATTAGAAGCACCCAATAATATGAATCCATGTGACTGACTCTAATAATCCCTAAAGCTAGTGCAAAACATATATGTGAGAACTGGCGCTGGTAATACGACTGGCCGACTTTGGAAGTCGTATGCTAGAACCAGAAGGGAGGTGTGATTGAATAAAGATAAGTATTGGAAAGAAGGAGTTCAGAGAGAGAAACAGCAGTAAAGAGGGTTAGATTGGGGGACAGAATGCAAGGGACGTCTAGGACCAAGCACAACATGCCAAGCTCTCTCTCCCTGCAACTATCACACTACATATCTTATAACTCTATCAATGATATAAAATACTTCCAAGTGTCACAGACAAGAATAAAGACAAACACTGATCTGTCTGTGACAACATGAATACTAAGAAAGAAAGAACATCGTTCTACGATTATTATAGCCCATTTCACTGCCCCAGCGAGCGATAGCGAGTACGAGTACATTCTGGCAAGCTGGCCAGCGTGACAACAGATTCCCATGGAAGGTAATGACAATAACAAAGTTTGTCGGGTACTTCTAGATCAAGGGTTCAACGTTCCTTTATAAAGAGGTCCGTACTAGTGGGACTGAAGCACCGAATCGTAGGGGCTGAGACTCTTCGATTACAGGGCTTCACAGGGGTTACTGATAAACAAGACTACGAGATAGCGGAGATTTCATATTTCTACCGTAAAAACCGGTACTTTATGACTTGTATCGTAGTAGACACCCTACCAGAATATGTATCTGTAGGTGTGAAGAAGGTGGAACACGCAAGGGGGTTAACTTGTCAGATCCCATGGGAAATCAGAGTGAGGTGCATGTTCTACTTGGTGTGGATCATTATTATGATGTAGTATACCCTGGATTTAAAAAGATGTGTGGTGTAATTTTAATCCCCACTAAATTTGGATATTGCATGAGCGGAAAGGTGCATACTACAGTCAAAGGTCCTGGTCGACATGGTCTCGATATATAGAGTCAATGTAACCGCGGCAGAGGAGTTGGGAAGGGAGGATTCCCAACCTAGTGACCCTAAGATGGCTGCCGAGTTCGACGTGGAACGACTGTGGAGATTGGATCACATAGGCATTAATCTTATGGAGACTGATTATGACTCGGAAGTTGTGCTACAAAGGTTTGACGAGTCTGTGTGCTACTGTGCCTCAGACAAGCAATATAAAGTTAGTTTACCCTGGAAGAACAGTGAGATAAGCCTGCCTACCAACTATGGTCTGGCATTAGGTCGCTTGCGCGCATTGCAGCGGAAATTGTCTAACGAACCGAGCACGCGCCAGGCGTATGACGATGTATTTCGGAGTTATGAAGATAGGGGCTTTATCAAGAGAGTCGATGTCAAGGAACTGATTAAGAAGGGTAGGGTTCACTATCTGGCCCATCATGGGGTAAGGAAAGACAGCGTCACCACACCAATACGGGTGGTGTATGACTGCTCTGCCCATCAAGGTCAACAACCCAGTCTAAATGACTGCCTGTTGACAGGTCCGTCCATGGTGTCGGACCTGTCCCAACATCTATTGCGGTTTAGGCTGGGGAAGTACGCCTATACCAGCGACATCGAGAAAACATTCTTGATGGTCAAGCTAAAGGAGGAAGATAGATGTTACCCGCTTTCTTTGGTTCAGCGACATTAGCGACTCTGAAAGTCCGGTCATAATATACCGTTTTCGAGTTGTACTCTTTGGGGCCACGTGTTCAGTTTTTGTTAAATGCCACAATCAGAAAACATCTAGCCGACACTCATGAGGACACAAGTAAACTATCTTGCGAATTATATTTAGACAATTTGCAGGGTTCTAGCGATAGTCACGATGATATGTTATATACATACTGGCAAGCACGCAGATTGTTTGTGGATGCACATCTATTTCTCCACGAGTGGGTTACTAATAGTGAAGATCTTCAGAGTTTGATACAGGTGGACGGTACAGTATCTCTTAACCAGGAAAAGTCCAAAATTTTGGGGATGATCTGGCAACCTAAACATGACATACTAACTTATCAAACAAGGTATTTTGCTCAGCAGACAGGAGCGCACACCAAAAGAAGTCTGTTGAGCAAAGTTGCGCAATTTTTTTATCCTTTGGATCTAGCATTACCCGTTACCATGAGAGCTAGGATTCTAATGCAGGAAGTTTGGAGACGTAAAATAGGATGGGATGACAGTTTGCCCGAGGACCTGAATGACCATGGGACATTGTTGTTGAATGAGTATGCCATCCTATGTACTAAACCTATACCTCGTAAAGTGGCGGCGTTCGGTGACGTTACGTTACACATGTTTTGCGATGCTAGCGCCACGGCATACGGGGTAGCCATATATGACGTTACTTCATTTGGGGCACATTTAGTTACAGCCCTGGCCAAGGTAGCCCCGGTTAAAAAGGTAACTATCCCTAAAATGGAATTGACTGCCATGCTGCTATTAGCACGTCTGGTGCAACATGTACGCGCAGCATACGAGAGCGAATTAAATATTGAAATCGTTCACGTTTGGTGCGATAGTCAGGTCGCACTCAACTGGATACATAGCAAGAAGTCTCTGCCAGTTTATGTGCGGAATAGGGTAGATGAGATTAGAGCCCTTTTGCCAGACGTTGCTTATCATTACGTAAATACAAAAGAAAACCCTAGTGATCTCTTAACTAGGGATATAACAGCTAGCCAGCTAGTGAAGTCCGAATTATGGTGGCATGGTCCAAAGTGGCTGCTCCATGAAAGTGAATGGACAATTTGGCATTCTGTTGGTGAGTGACTTCTGCCACTGGAAACAGTGGAAGTTACAGCCCAACCAAATGAGCCACCGGATCCAATCATAGAGTGGGCAAGATTCGGTGACTATAATAAACTAGTCAGAGTTGTAGCTTGGGTATTGCGATATATATCCAATCTCAAGCTTAAAGTAACGGGCCAACTCTGCAACAGGGGTCACAACATTGATGCTCGTGAATTTAAAGCAGCTGAAGTAACTTTGATCAAATGGGTTCAAGTAGAAACCTTTTCCAATGAATTAGAATCCTTGAAATGCTCGAATAAGACATTAATGCCTAATATAGTGCGTCAACTAAGGTTGCACCTAGACAATGGCCTCATCAGGTGTGAGGGTCGCCTGAAGTGGTCGGGTGTACCAGACGGCACAAACCGCCCTATACTTATGCCAACAAGACATCACGTTACTGATCTATTGATCATACGTGCACATAGGGAAGTAAAACACTACGGGGTATGTCATATTATATCAAATTTACGTCTCACATGGTGAATACCCAGAGTTCGACAAGTAGCTCGACGCGTAGTAAGAAAGTGTGTAATATGCCAGAGACTAAAAGGTAAACCATATGCAACTGGACCAGCTCCACCTCTATCTGAATGCCGTGTAAAGCACGTAGAACCTTTCCAAGCGGTAGGATTAGATTACACAGGGGCATTGAAGACGAGTGAGCATGAGAAGGTTTATATATTATTGTTTACCTGTGCAACGTCTCGAGCGGTACACCTAGAACTATGTGATAATATGTCTAGCGAAGAATTTATGCTGGCGTTTAGACGGTTTTGTGCCCGTCGTTCATTCCCTCAACTCATTCTTAGCGACAATGCTCCCACTTATGTCCAAGCATCAAAATATCTAAAGGATATGAGTAGTGATCCTACTATCATCACTTTTTTGGGAGAGAAGAAGTGCGAATGGAGGTTCATTCCAGTTAAGGCACCTTGGTTTGGTGTTATGTGGGAACGGTGTGTCTGAATAGTAAAATCAGGACTCAGAGTGGTTGTAGGACGTGCTCTATTAAAGAAGAGAGAGTTGACGACAGTCCTCACAGAGATAGAGGCAGTCGTGAATGATCGCCCGCTTACATATGTGTACACTGACCTGCAAGATCCACTACCATTAACGCCAGCTCACTTGCTATATGGAAAACCATTGACTGCATTTCCATCTGATTTTCTGTCCATAGTAGAGTTAGAGGATCCCTCGTTGTACTCTGAGGTAGCGGTGTCTAAGAGATACTAGTATATATCCAGGATAATCGAGGATTTTAGGAAACGGTGGATTAGTGAATATCTGCTAGCATTGAGGGAAAGGAGTGTTACTCCCTCTGGTAGACCAACGGCACCTACAGTTGGTGAAGTTGTTTCAATTAAAGAAGATAGTCCTCGTTTATACTGGAAATTGGGCCGCGTGTTGGAGGTATACAAGGGGGCAGAGTCTGTAGAGCGGGTGGCGCTATTGAAGACAGCCACTGGAACTACTGTTCGTCCTATCGCACGTTTGTACGCTTTGGAGCTCTATTCTGCATTGCAATCTGATGCTCCACCTGTTATTGCTGGGTCCAAGGATTCTCCAAGGAACGACTCACCTCTTACTGATGGTGATCATTCTCGGACTGGGACGCGTCCCAGACGCGCTGCTGCTGGCGCCGTCGACTTGTGGCGTCAGAAGATAGCTTCTGGGCAACTTTAAGTTTAAGGTGGGGTTCAGGTATTTTTTTGTGGGGAGAGTGAATCGTAAATACGATAGGCTAGGACTCTTTTGTGATCCCGTATGTCTCTGTGACTTCATGATCGCTCCTACAGCACGACGTAGGACGAGTAGATCGTATATTATAAGATTGTAAATAAGTTAAGTTTATAAGTGGCCTAATATGCTATTAACCCTCTCCGACATATGACGCAATTTTGAGCCTATTAGGGATACTTTAAAGCCTTTATTACCATCAGTTTTTTTTACAAACCTTTATTTTAGTTACTTCAACCTCTGCAGTTGTCTTTGAGTTAGATGTGGGCAGAAAACTAATTTTGGAGAGGTAATTATAAGAGTGAGAGAACTCTATTTCTTATTGCTAATCTGGCAACCTCTGCGTCATATATGTCTGAAGGGGTTAACCCGTTGAGCCCCGGCTAGTTATAATATTTTGTTCACCCCAGTCCCAAGCCATTTTCACTTATTTTTTTTGTTTGCTAAAATGGAAGACAAGGATGAGAAATGAAAAAAAAAAAAAAAAAATCACCTGACATTTTTTTTTTGGGGGGGGGCCGGTGGGGGGTTGGGGGGGGGGGGAGCTTCAAAAAAATGTGTTGAGCCAAAATGGAAGAGAATGGTGAGAAATGAACACACAAATAAAAAAAAACTCATTTCGGTCATTTGGGGGGCGGGGGGTTCAATAGTTCGTCTCCCCCGCATGACCACCTGCCCGGGAGCACTAGGGTAAAAACTGAGTATGGCATTGTACGGCATACATCCTAAGGAGTATCTCACATAAATCTCAAGCCTCTAGCTCCCATACGACCGGAGTAATGAAGGTTCAAAGTGGCGGTAAACTAGGGGTGTAAACTATCCCCACTAAGCCCACCACCACCAGCCGCGCGGCTGTCTCGGCCCGCTCACACCTACTGGCCCGGTTCCCCCACACACTACGGTACCGCCCCCTCCTATTCTCCCGCCATTTCCTACCTTACGAGCCACGTAAGTGTTTTTTATATGTCGGACGCACGTGATGCGTCGCTGGGAGTTGGTGATCAAAGACTGCCGACGCAACACGTGCGACGCTGGGTCTCAACGGGTTAAGCAATATTGCCATGGTCTTATGAAGTATATATGAATTTATCGTATATATTAATATAATTTATCGTATAGACCAACCTAGATGCGGTACGATAATTTGGGCTCCTGGCGTTTGCCAAGGCAGCAAGGTGTGCCTTTGAGGAAGGGCAGAGCCTTCACGAACACCAACCAGTTAACATCTATTTTCCGCCCTCAGTTGATCGCGCTTTTGAGCCTCTAATCACAATACACTGTCAGCAATACAACCAGCTACACCATCACGACGCTCTCATCGACGCCATGACTGACTGACAGATAAGCATAATATTCATGTCCATTCCCATGTAATCATTTATGCTTTCTTTAACTTGACTCGTGTCTCGGGACCGAAGTCTCGTTCCCCATTGTCCACCGCCATATTGGGTAAAACGTTCTCCCTTGCTTCATTGCCACGTGGAACTATTGGCCAGTTAATTCCTGGCTAGTATTAACCCTTATAACCTTACCCTATATATATCATTTATTATGTGAGACCTTTGCATATAAATTAGCTTGTTTCAGAACCAATTCAATTTAGATATGGAGTAATTCGATTTAGATTTATTTTATTTGGATTATAGCTTATAGATATTTAACTTCCATTGATAGTTTACCACAAGGACTATAGCATAGTGATAAATTTCAATGTTCAAGTCTTAAGAAAACAAAAATACAATTATATCAATTAGACTTAACCCTTATTTAGCGGGTGGTAAGGTATTTTACACTGTACCGCTCAGCGGGCATAATCCCGAAATATTCGCTCAATTTCACTCGCCCTAGCGCCGTTACTATGGCTCCAATGCGAACGAAACTATCATTTTTGGAAAGAGCAACTCTTCGTCTCCCCATATAAATCTATGAATGGATGTTATGAATGAGTTTGGAGGGTGGAAAGAGGTGAGGAAGAGGAGGTACTTTTTGGTCTATTTCCCGGGCGCGTTCGGTTGCGTTCGCTTTGGCCTGACTTCGGCCTCTCGCGCGTCTACTATTCCTTCGGTAATCGGTCTTATTTTTCTCTTATTTCTCCTTATTTCTGTATTCTCTCTCTCTCTCTCTCTTTCTTTCTCTCTCTCTCACTCCTGTCTGTCTGTCTGTCTCTCTCTCTCTCTGGCTCGCTCGCTTTCCCTCTCTCGCGCGCTCTGTCTCTCTCTCTCTCTCTTCCTCATCCGTATATGTAATTCTCATTATTATTTTCTCTAATCTCTCTCACTCCTCCTGTCTGTCTGTCTGTCTCTCTGGCTCGCTCGCTTTCCCTCTCTTGTGATCCCTTTCTCTCTTCCTCATCCGTATAATTATGTATTTCTCATTATTATTTTCTCTAACTAATCCCTCTATTTCATTTATTTGCATGTAATATTTCTGTATTATTATATCTTTTTCACTCTTTCTTCAGTTCAGTTTCTGTATTCTCTCTATACGGTGGGAATGGTATTTCGTATGAGGGATGTGCAGCACAAATATTCAATCTTTCGTTGTTTGGTTGTTTGTATTACCGTAAGAAATTTACTGAACGCCTGCAAATAATACGCTATAAAATGCTTGCAATCAAACTCTCAAGCAATTTCAAGGTCACATGCAATTATAAATGTAGGCTATAGGTAGACCCAGAGAGGAAGAGACAAGAGAGAGAGAGAGTGTCGTGATAATATAACAATGTTACATATGTATCATATATATATGAAAAAATAATATATACGGTAGGCCTACATCTGTTCCCCACAATCATATAATGCCAAGCACAAATATTCAATCTTTCATTGTTTGTATTACCGTAAGAAATTTACTGAACGCCTGCAAATAATACGCTATTAAATGCTTGCAATCTCTCTATTTTCTCTAATCTCTCTCACTCCTGTATCTCTCTCTCTCTCTCTCTCTCTGGCTCGCTCGCTTCCCCTCTTCCTCATCCGTATTATGTATTTCTCATTATTGTTTTCTCTAACTAATCCCTCTATTTCATTTAATTGCTTGTAATATTTCTGTATTATTATATCTTTTTTACTCTTTCTTCAGTTAAATTTCTGCATTCTCTCTCTCTCTCTCTCTCTCTCTCTGTTTCGCTTGCTTTGCAGGAATTTTGTTTTTGTTTTATATATAATATATACTAATTTACTTATCATTACTTACTATATCGTATAAACAATAGTAGGTAGCCAACTTACCATAATACCGATACACCAAACCGATCCGCATGCGTTTTTGTTTATCACCTGTTTACTAAAGTGCCACCATTATCGATTTTCTTGGAGCCGACTCGAGCGGGAGGGTTACCAATTGAAGTTAAATCCGCTAGCATATATTGTTAGATGTAAGACATGATAAATACCACTACAATATGAATTGGCAAAATCCATATAATATCACTTCGAAATTGTTCTGAAATTTCAAAACAAAACCGCTAGTGTAAGTCATTGCTGCTAGATCGAAGTAAAGGTCTCTAGATCTAGCGGAAGTCGCTATACGTATTGGCAGTACTGCACACTCATTCATTTCATTCATTCATTTTCTATTGAGCTCGTCCTGGAATCTTTACGACTCTGAATCTTACGATTGCCGACGGTGATACGTTGTTGACATTGTTGTTGATGTTCCAGTGGAGGGATGAACAAAATATTGTCCTTGTCCAATAATAGCTATTTCATAGTCCCACAGGACTTATTTTGATATATTTATCAAATTTATTGAACGCCTGAAAATAATACGCTATAAAATGCTTGCAATCAAACTGTCAAGCAATTACAAGGTCACATGCAATTATAAAAAGGTATATTGTAGACCACAATCTTCGCCAAGCTTCGTTGTTGCTTGTATTATCGTGAGAAATGTACCATACACCCTGGTTATCGTGAGAAATTTACCGAACGCCTGCAAATAATACGCTATAAAATGCTTGCAATCAAACTCTCAAGCAATTTCAATGTCAAATGCAGTATAGGTAGACCCAGAGAGGAAGAGAATGACAGAGAGAGAGGGGAAGTCAAAAACATCTGCTAGGTGTGATTTCCCCTGAGAGGGAAGAGATTAGTTAGGGGCGTGCCCTGGCCTACATCAGACAAAGAGAGTACAAAGGAGTACAAACAAAGAGAGTGAGAGAGAGAGAGAGAGAGTCGTGATAATATAAAAATGTTACACATGTATCATATATATGAAAACATAATATATACGGTAGGCCTACATCTGTTCCCCACAATCATATAATGCCAAGCACAAATATTCAATCTTTCGTTGTTTGTATTACCGTAAGAAATTTACCGAACGGCCTACAAATAATACGCTATAAAATGCAAAGGAAATTTCTTGTAGAGTGCAATTTTGAGGACGTAATGTGCTCTGAGAGAGAGCGGAGCGGTGATTAGGAGCATACATTACCTCAAGACCGCTCGCCACACAGGGAATTATATAAGGAAATTACCGTATTTTAGGGTTTTTTCACTCGTGTTTTACGATCGTTGAAAGACAACCAGTGATCGTAAAAGGATGGTTCGGGTGTCATTGGAAAGCTCAATTTACGCACTTTCAGGATACATACTTGTATTACGCTCTGGGTCTTGTTTATGCATGAAAAAGAGCACGGAACAACCCCCTTTAGGGTAAAAAAAAAAACCCCGCTGGGCGGCACAGTGAAATATACTCCACCAGCCGCTCGTAAGGTGATAAAATGCTTGCAATCACATTTTCAAGCAATTATAAAATATAAATTGTACTTACCAACACCCACACCAGTATGTTCTTCGTCAGGAACGTCTCCAATTTGCTCAAGGGTCTGTCCAATATCAACCACAACATCCACCCCACGCAAATTATGCTTGGGGTGAAAGCCTATGATCGGGTTATTTTCGTCTTCCGAGTCATCCACACTACCAAAACCCTCACCCAGACCTTCGACGGTTTCATCCAACAGCTTATTAGAAAGTTCTGAAGAGTTCAGCATGATATCTAGTTCCTGGGTGGTAAGCCGGGCGTGGTTAGTAGGGTGGCGCGACGCACTAGGGATGGCGGCCACCGAATCGAACACGGGCAAATCTTGACCTTCCATTATGGCTGCTTGAGGGTCACTTAGTCACGGTCACGCAGTGGGGATGTGTGGGTGGGCCCTTGTAGTACACCGCCTGACCACCAAGTTTCGCTTTCCACCTAAATTAAGGCGGGATCACGCCCACGGACTTAAGTCCGACCCCGCCATTTAGTCCAATTTTTTCGTATCGGACTTAAGTCCGACCCCGCTAAATAAGGGTTAACTACCACTACTGTACAGTCTGGGACTAAAGTCGTGGTATGGATCTTCAGCCATCCATTAGTGCCCTCTGATGGCGATATTCGAAGCAATTCGAGATTTGGTGTTTTTGGCTCTCCACAGATGGCTCTGTTCGACACGTCCAGGTAGCGCCAAAAGTAAGCGAGAAACTTCCTGTTTATTGGTGAATTACGACCATGCAAACTAGAACACACACACACTACTTCGTTATCAGAATGCAAGGAATATTAGTATGCTCTACAACTATATTATATGTATAATCGAGTGATGCGAGTTTTACTCTTGCATAGCAATATAATCAAAATAAATTAGAATACTGTATTAAGACGCCGTTCCGGATATTAACGATTAAATATTTAATAATGGTCAAACATAGCACTGTAGATAAGGCACACCAGTATTCAAGCTTACTAGGGAAATGGTATACTGTATAGTGGATACAGTATACAGCACTTTGTAAGTGAATGCAACACAAATCTATAGCCTATTATAATTTAGTCATATATCATGTAGGAACTATATATACAGTTAGTTTACACTATTTTTGTTTTAAATATAATATACCTAGTGAATAGTGGCAATACTATGACTTTTTAGCGTAAGAAATTTACTCAACTTGATCATGCCGTGACCTATTCCTGTATCTGATTATTTCTCAAACATTACCCAACTCCTCCGTCATTGGTGGCAAGCAGATTGGACATCCATGACAAATAACAATCTACACTTCACTAAACCTACCATAGTTCCCTGGCAGTGTTCTTTCCATGATAATAGAAGATAGGAGACTGCCTTGGTTCGCCTGAGACTAGGCCACACTACGCTCATACATGTCTTTTTTATATCTGGGGATGTCCCCACGCTTTGCCCTTGTTGCCAGGTTCCAGTCACAGTCCATCATCTTGCATTAGACTGCTCCTAGTTGTTATTTACAAGGACAAGCCAAGTTTTGACTCTATTTGGAGATCTATTCACTTATGAATGACTGAAAAGCTGTTGTGAGTCAAAACTTGTTGCGTCCATATAAATAATAAACGATCGTTTTTCATCAGGTGAGTATAATTTTCTATTAAAACATTCACTGCATTGTGAGTATCTCTCCTGAAACTTGTATTTCTTGCATACTGACTTCATGGTGACAGAGAGAGAGAGATAGTCTGCTAGCCAACCTTTTGAACCTAGAAATGTTGAGTACTGTAAAGTTTTATGGTAGAAATGCAATGTATGGGTCTTAAGGACTCAAAAACTGCCGGATGCTATTTTGTATATGTGTAGCATTTTGCATAATTGACCTAATTAGCATATTAATTAGGTATAATAACCAAATACGGAATATCTTGATAGAAACGGAACATATAGACTTCAACATAATATCCACACCTGTTTTAGACCCCAAGTAATCCAAATAACATGGTTTTAATCTCCTAAAATCCCTCCAACTAGCCAAAATCCAATATAGCCACCATGGATAACTAAATAAATCCTAAAATCACCCAAACTCAGAAATTGTTAAAGATACAATCTTTATTTTAATGAACACATACAACTCGGAAAGTAAAACTGCTACTGCACCTGTTAACCTCTCGGCTGCGCAGTCCCTGTAGTATACACCATACCCCTGTGCGTAGGTATTTTGATTCATTCCTCACTAAAATGGTTAATTTACCATAAATATAATTAATACTTATCCATATACGCTTATTTTACGTTTAATTTGAAGATAGTAACCTGTAACAACAATAAAACAAGTGGGAATATCGTTTGGATGGTCAAAATCGCGAATTATGACCGAGCGGTTCATTCATCAATTGTGAACCAGCCGGCCGTACACCCTCCTCTCTCGAGGGCTGAAGCCATACTGACTTACTCCCTCACACTCTCCCAGTGTCTCCCTTACACAATACACTGGCTAGTCACATGACAACCTGCCTGGAGATAGTGACACGAAAATATACCAATGAATAAGGGAATAACGGAAAATAGGTGATAATTTAAGGGGAGGGAAGGAGGGGACTTTGATACATGTGAAGGAGTGATTGGAGGTATGGAGGGGAATTATCTCACATAAACACCGTTTTTTTTTTTTTTTTAAGTGCCACTGGGGTGTTTTAAATGATTTTTTTTAGGCCTAGGATCTTAAGAGTCTCCCCACAGTCGCCCAGTAAAACCTCGTAAGAGTTTCCCCGCAGCTGCATGGTTAAACACAAAATAAGAGGGGAAAAGAGGCTATAGTTGGACAAACAAGATCAACAGAAGATCCTAGACAAACTTCAAAAGTACTCTCACCCACTTACTAATGACTCTACACCCCTGTACAATATCCTTAACCCTTGTCTAGCAGGGTGTTTTGGGCTATTTTAGGCATATTCAGGCCCTCCTGAATGATCAATCAAGTATCTGCATGAAAAGAAATGTATTCAGCAAAAAACTAGGCGCTAAAAGCTTCAAAATGAGACCAGAACGAGCTACGTAGCACTCGTGGTTCTCATGCAGTGGTGCCACCAACATGGGAGTTTAGCGTATAGCGGCATATTTTTTCCCACTACGCTCACTAATGGTAACACTGCCGTCCTCTCGAGAACAGAGGGAGCGTGAGTCAGTGGGTGGCGGTAACCCCTGGGTGTCGGACGTGTGGCCTGCTGCGCCCCCGGCCATTTGCACTCGATTTTAACCCTTTAAAAGCCTTAACACCTTACGAGCGGCCTATGCGGTTTATTTATGTGTACCGCAGGGGTGTTTTAGCCAAAATAGGGCTGTTTACGTGATCATTTTCATGCCTAAATAAGACCCAGAACGTAAAACAAGTACCTATCCCTGAAAGGGCATAAACAGAGCTTTCGAATGACACCATAACGATCCTTGTATGATGGATAGTTTTCTTGCAATAACCGTGCAACGCGAGTGCAAAAAGCAGGTAATTCGGTACTTTCAGTACATAATTGAGTATGTAGCGAGTGAGAGAGGGAGGAGGGAGCTGAGATTTGTGTCAGTAGGTTCGCCGCGGTGGTCTGGAGCAGTCATACGCTCGCTAGTCTCCTGCCACCACTTGTCTCTCTCTCTCAGCCACATTACGTGCTGAAATTGCCACTCGAGTTATGTCGAGCGCCGCCACATAGTCCAGCTTTTTTTAACTCGACTTATGTTGCTCGCCGCTAAATAAGGGTTAATAATACTCCTAACTTGCTGCAAATTGGTGCACGACTTAAGTCGAGCGCCGATCTTTAAGGGTTAATGGACAAGTGGCATCAGCCAATGAGGTAAATGTGCATGATGCCCTCAAAATTGGACAAAAACTGATAACAAAATGCATGGTATCTCTTCCGGATGGTTTCCACAATCCAATTATATCTAAAGTAAAAACCATAGAGCTGCTGAAACAGGGAGTGAAAGTGAATCATAAAACTGTCTATAACCTGGAAGCCATGTTTGCTCGTCTTCTGATAGTCGGACAGAAGAGGAATCTGGAGTTGTCCACTGTGTTTTATCATGAGCTATGCCCTGTGCCTCCATCACTTATCGATAAGTATGGCTGTCTAAGAAAGGGAAATCAATCTACTAGTTAAACATCTTGGCGTCACCATACGAAACGCCCCTCCTAAGACACTGTTGGTGGATGCCTCTCAGCTGCTTTACCACATTGTCTGGCCATCCTCAGGTACAGTGGGTGATCTTGCTACAGGAATGAAATCTCACCTCATCAATTACAAAGAAACATAAACCTATGTTAGCTTGGGTCGCTATGAAGGAATCAGTGCAAACGATCATGAGAGGCATAGCAGAGCTGGAGAGTGATCCACTATATATCAACTAACTTTGAATTCACCTCTGGCTGGTCGAGATGCCATAATGAAAAACAAGGACAACAAAAGGCAGCTCTCACAGCAACTCTGCACTCATGATCGTGGCAACACCATTGAACTTGTGAGCCAAGACTTCAGTATAGCTGTCATGATGAAGCAGACATAGCTCTCATCAGCTTGCCACTTGTCCATTACGGATATTGTACAGGGGTGTAGAGTCATTAGTAATTGGGTGAGAGCACTTTTGAAGTTTGTCTAGGATCTTTTGTCGATCTTGTTTGTCCAAATATCGCCTCTTTTCCCCACTTGTTTGTGCTTATCATGTGCAGTAGCAGTTATACTTTTCGAGTTGTATGTGTTCCTCAAAATCAAAATTGTATCCTTAAAAAATGCTGAGTTTGGGTGATTTTTGGATTTATTTAGTTATCCATGGTGGCTATATTGGATTTTGGATAGTTGGAGGAATTTTAGGATATTAAAACCATGTTACTTGGATTTCTTGGGTTCGAAAATAGGTCTGGATATTATGTTGAAGTCTATATGTTGCGTTTCTATCAAGATATTCCGTATTTGGTTATTATACCTAATTAATATGGTAATTAGGTCAATTATGCAAAATACTACACATATACAAAATAGCATCCGGCAGTTTCTGAGTCCTTAAGACCCATACATTGCATTTCTAGCATAACACTTTACAGTACTCAACATTTTTAGGTTCACTATAGGACATATAGTAATAATAATAATAATAATAATAATAATAATAATAATAATATTTATTCAGTTAGCAATTTACAGAGTTGGTACCACATAGTATGTTACAAATATGACATGTACCAGCCTTGCATAATTCCAACTAAGGATAGCCCAATAAGGCCGTTAGGCGTATTTTCATTGGGGTCCTTGTGGGATTAGGTTAGCTGGGGAAATGGGGAGGATAAAGAAATAGATACTTTAGAGAAAGTATTTCTAGGGGGTTATTTTAAGATACCTTACATCCTATAGTAAATATCAGTAATCCGTAATCAGTAATAATTTCAGTTTGGTTTGTCTATCTCTTATGTCGTATTTAGTAGTAGACATAAGCTTGGTGCTCCCTTCACGCAACTGTCCGGTTCAGGTGTTCCTTCAGGAATGGCTAGTAGACTAAGAGAGAGAGTAAGGTAGAGGGGGAGAGGGGTAGTGGGATGTGGAGGAAGGGAGGGATAGTTTGAGGTGGAGGGAGGTAGGGGGTAGTGGGAGTACAAAGAGTACAAAGGAAATCAAGCAACAACAGTTCTAGTGACCCTTCTAGGGTGCTTGTCCTCCAAAACACTGAGGTTCAAGTGTCCAAACAGTGGTTTAGAGTGGGTAAGGGAACATTGGGAAGGGAACTAATGCCCTGGAACAAATGTCCGTGGCAGGATTAGGAAGTTAGTAGGTCACAGATGGGTTAGTAACTGAGGGGGGGATAAAATAAAGTTACCGGTATTCATTTACAAACGCAGTCAGTCGCGGGTTTTTACGCAAGATATTTATCTAGGCGAAGTTTAAAAGAATCAACGGTGCTGCAGTCAATAACGTCTCGGGGAAGCCCATTCCGCAAGTTGACAACTCGATTGAAGAAGACATTTTTAGATTCGTGTGAGTTAAAAGATTTACCAATAATTTTGCAACCGTTTCCCCATGTGCAATTAGATTGGTCGATAGTGAAGTACTTACTACAGTTCATATTGTCGATGCCTTTGATGATTTTGAACACTTGAATTAAGTCGCCTCTTAATCTGCGCTGGGTTAAAGGAAATAGATTTAATTCTCTAAGACGCTCCTCGTATGGTTTGTTCTTTGGGCTAGGTATCATTTTGGTAACTCTACGTTGAACTCGTTCTAGCTTTTCTATATCTTTTTGGTAATAAGGGCACCAGGATTGAACGCAGTATTCCAGAAGAGGGCGGACTAAGGAATTGTGAAGAGTTAGGATAACTTCTTTGGATTTATGCTCAAATGACCTGCCTATAAAGCCAATTATTTTGTTTGCCTTCTTAACGACTTCTGAGCATTGTTGACTCGGTTTTAGGTTACTCGATATTGTTACTCCCAGATCAGTTTCTCTGTCTACAGTCTGAAGCTGAGTGCCATTCATCGAATAGTTTGTTTCCTCATTACGGTATCCAATATGTAGTACTTTACATTTATCTGCATTGAAACTCATTTGCCAAATTTGGGCCCAACATGACAACTTATCTAGATTGTGTTGCATATCGTCAAGTTACTCTTTTGAGAGTACGCTATTTACAATTTTTCATCGTCAGCAAACTTTGAGATTGTACAGGTGAGACCCTCATCTATGTTGTTTATGTAAATTAGAAAGATAATTGTTCCTAGTACCGATCCCTGGGGTACCCCGCTACTTACATTGGTCCATTTAGATGCCTTACCGTTTATGACTACTTTTTGCTTTCTGTCTCGGAGCCAGTTTTCTATCCATTTCAACACACCATCTTGTATTCCATGCGCTTTTTGTTTTAGCAGTAAACATTTGTGAGGAAATTTATCAAAGGCCTTTTGAAAATCAAGGTATATAATATCTACAGGTTTACTCTCGTCATTGGAGTTCCACAGGGGTTGATACTGGGCCCATTATTGTTTATTATGTATGTGAATGATTTAATTAGCACAAATGTACTATTTAAAACAATTATGTTTGCAGACGATACAACACTTTATGCCAGTCACAGCAATTTAAATACTCTAGTGCAATCAGTGAATAATGAACTAAATAATGTCTATTTTTTATTTTTTTTTAAAGAGACAATGAACGGAGGAAGGAAAAACACAGATAAAACAAAAAGGTCCATGTGCCTAAAGGCATCCTCCATTCATAAAATGTTTGTAACAACTGGATTTAAACATTTGTAGATTGTAAGTTTGTGGAAAGCAATTCGAGGGAAGTGAATTCCAAAGAGTTGTTGGATGACCGCAAATAAGCTAACCTTAAATATCGACAAAACAAAATATATGATTCATCACAGAAAAAAGAATATTCCTCCAAATGTAGATTCCATTAACATAGGAAATTCAATGTTAATAGAAGAGCAAAATATAATTTGTGTTGGTGTTGTAGTGGATAGGCAATTGACTTGGCAGTCACATATACAAACATTAACAAACAAGATAAATAAACAATGTGGTATATTATATCTAACTCGTAACTGCTTTCCTTCGGAAGTACTTAACCTGACAAGCGCGATATAGACCTAGGTGCTAGGGTAGTTATTTGTGCATTTCTAGCCCTGGATTCTGACAGAATTCGTTATATTTACAATATAAACCATTATTTGTTTTCGGTATGCTTTTATTTTACATATATGATGTATATATGAACCTTCAAGAGTGCTAAAATAAGTGGGAAAAGCATTTGGGTGGTGAAAAACGAAGATATTGGCCACCCGGTCATAATCTCAGGCGAGAGAGAGACACAGGCAGCCCTCCCCTCTCGCTGTCTGGGAGTCAACTGAGACGAGCGGGGCGGTGTGTGCCGGTGTCTGGGTGTTGCATAACGATCTTTTATGCAACCCACTTGTGCTACATTATCGCGGGAGAGAAAAATAACCGATAAATGATGATAATAAGAGGAAAAATAGGTGATAATTGAGGAGGGGAGGGAGGGGGGAATAAGGTGGGGAAGGAGGGGAGGGGGGTGGGTGAGATTTACATGGATGAGTACTGGAGGGGAATTATCTCACCTAGAGACAAATTCCTTTGTTTTGATAGGCCCTTTTTTTTTATGGAAGGCTTTTTTTATGGTCCTGCTTCCGTGAGGCCTATCGCGTTCCCTATAGGAAGCCTTCCGTGAGGCCTATCGCGCTTGCCGGGTTAAGGGGAGACTCCATTTTTGTTTTATCTCAGCTTCTATAAGAGACTCATTGCTGGCCTTTTGTCACATGTACCGTCATGGTGTAACACTGACTCGGTGAGAAAATCAGCTCTCTATGTACGTGCGTGCGCGCGTGAGCGCAGAATTTCACAAAAAAGTATTAACTCCCTGAATATTTTCCAAATTTCCCCCAATTTTGGCATGGCGTATCCTACCAGCATCCCCTACAAAGTAGCGTCAGTTTTCTCCCCTATAAATAATAGAAGGTGCTGACAAAAAATATTTTATACCATTAGTTTTGGGTAGAGCTGAAAATTGACTTTCAAAAGGTCATATCTCCAAAAATTATGAGAAATTGCCAAAAAACCGACGAAAGAATGTTCTTTTATATGCCAATTTGCTATGGTTAGATGGGGAATGCATTTGGGAAATACCAAATCCAGTTAATAGACTCGTTAGGGCCAAAAAGTAATTCCTAGCAATTTAATTTGTAACTTTCAGAGAAGTGTAAATTCGTTTTGGTGGTCTAGTTTTGTTACCCCTCCTACATAAATGTTTTCTATGGAGAGCACTACCTATAGAAAATGACCTTTGATGGCTAACTTATTTAAAAGTTAGTTTTGAACCAAGGTTTAGAACATTATTCATTCGATTTTGGTCGAATTCCTTGATATTGGGAACCCCAAAAGGGTACCTTAGGGATGTAATAAGGGTGTTTATGCCCTCATATGATCATTTCTATTGCTTACAGAAGCCCTTTAGACTACAGACATAATTTTTTTTTTTTTGTGATTGACTGAATTGTTTTCAGTTTTTGGGGGGTCGTGGGCGAACCCCCGCCCCTGGGGGTTATGGATGCAATATGTGTTTTTGTTCCTTCCTATGCTATTCTCATATGTTGAAAGAAGCAATTTACAGAGAGAACAAAAAACTTGAAATTTTGACCAGAGCCCAAAAAAAAAATGGAGTCCCTTACACAACTTTACTACTCCTTGGTGTAACCTTACTTTTCATACTGTCACACAGTTTGGGCAACCGCAGGTAAAACTAAGATAGAGAGAGTCAAACTAGCGCAAAAGAAAATTATTAGGACAATCACTTTAAAAAAAAAATATGATCACACAAATGAATTATTTAAATCTCTAAGGCTTTTAAAATGGGAAGACATAAACATATATTGCAATTGTTTATAAAGCCATTAATAATTACAATCCCATAAATATATTTAATTTTCGTTTAAATGAAAGATATACCTTAAGAAACAGAAGAGATTTAGAAATTCCATCATTGGCATCAAATCAATCTCAAAAATCGATTCATTATCATGGTGTAAAGGTCTGGAATGCACTGCCTCGGCATATTCTGGATAAACCCTCCCTGTCTAGTTTTAAGATGTCCCTCAAATTATTTTTATTGAGTAAATATTAAAACATCCGTCAAATTGTAAGTTACTTTTGTGCTGAGTATGTTTATGCAGTGTAAGTTTACGGGTGCGAATTGAAAGAATATATATTATATGTATGTACAAATTTAAATTAATTCGGGTTAAATCAAGGTGCCTTAAAGAGAGTTTTCTCTCTCTTATTAGGCTTAGCCAGTTGACTTCCATGTATTAAAATTTTGAACTTATTGTATATTTGAAGGCTACATAAATATTTGAAAAAAAAAAAAAAAAAAAAAAAAAGAGGTTGAGGATATCGTGGAAGAAGTCTAAGAGGTTTGTTAAGCAGGAACGTTTTTTTACGAAAGCCGTGTTGAGTATTTTTAAGTATGTTATTTCCCTCTAAGTGATTTACGAGTCTGTCTCTTATGAGCGTTTCTAGCATTTTCTACACAACTGAGGTTAAGCTAATTGGACATAGTTACTGGGTAGGGATTTGCTGCCTTTTTTTTTTAAATCGGTGTTACGTTAGCTAGCTTTCACTGATCAGGCATAGTTCCAGACTGCAAGGATTTATTGAATAGCAATGTCAGTGGCTTGGAGAGCTCATCCTTAGCTTCCTTTAGAACTCTAGGTGAGATTGTATCAGGTCCGGCCGATTTATTTACTTTGAGTTTATCTAAACATTTCAATACTTCTCTCTCTGTAATGGTGATATTGCTTAGAACATCAGAATTATCTATCTGAATCGGCCATGCTGTCGGGATATCAATGAGGTCTTCTGTTGTAAAAACTGATGCAAAGAAGATATTGAGGGCATAACTCATTTGTACTTCGTCTTTGGTATATTCTCCATCTGCATCGACTAACGGTCCAACAGTTGAAGTAACTACTCTCTTCTTTCTGATATAACTATAGAATTCTTTCGGGTTTGTTTTACTTTGATTCGCAACATGTAACTCGGAGGTCTTTTTACTTTGCTTAATTTACTTTTTGGCTTTGCGCCGTAGTTCTACAAATTTCACTCGTTCTTCGTCATTTTGTGAGGATTTTTATCAATTATTAGCAAACTTTTTAGCAAGCAGACAGTTTGAAATATCTTTATTCCACCATTTGGGCTTATCATTATGGCCTGTACGCCGTATTTTCGATGGTATGCAGTCTTGCACTACTTTTTGGTAAGTGTATGCGAATGATTCCAGTCAGTTTCTATAAACATTGCTCTTAGTTTACAAAAGTTTGCTGGCTTGAAATTAGGGACTTTCTCGATGCTGCTCTTTGGTTAGTTACTAGTAAATTTTAAATTGAACGTTATCGTACGATGGTCGGAGGTGGAGGGAGGGAGGGGTAGTTGTAAGTGGAGGGAGGGAGGGGGTAGTAAGAGTAGGATTTTGCGGGTAGTCTTTACATCTTGAGATGAAGAAGATTCCTCTTGTGTAACAAGATGTGCATTAATAAGCAGCATACTACAACAGGATACAAATAATAGGGACAAATTTGTTAATGGGTAATTAACTGGGTAAGTTGCCCTGTATAGTGGAAAGACATTTTCGATTTCATATAATCGGAAAGTTAAAAAAGGTATTTTATAAATAAAACATTTATTTTGTAAGCCAATAATCTTAACATGGTAGAAAATACAGCCTACTATCATTCAGATGTATTTACTGGTAAAGAAAGAATACTTGATCTGCTAAGCAAAGATATAACTAGAACACCTAACACAAATAATTGTGTCAAGGAGTTCTCGACGGCACTGGATTTAATATGGAGGAGATGGGTTATGAAACCTTGCATACAATAGTTACTATGAACAGTTATTCAATATTATCAAATACTGACGAGGCCCGATGATTACCAAATATCTACACACTTAGAGGGATGCTGTATAATATATACAATTCACACAACTTATTTTTTGTTCACGCACACAAATAGCTTTACTACATTATTACAGTCTGGGAAGCTGTTTAAACTTTTCGGTAATACCTAAAATCCTAAATCAATGTCACGCCATATTTTAGCTATTATCTGTTATTATACATCATTAGAAAGTATTCATGGAAGAAAATTGTTTAATAAGACCTAGTTTGACCTATGAATCATTGGATGTTTACGTTACCTCCCTACGCCCTAAAGTACTAAAAGAGCTATAGTTCTTTTCTCCTTGCTTCGGAGCGTTTCTTAGACTTTCACTCTCCGCCATAAAGATATGAGATATAGATGGAATGGTAATAACATATGGATTTTATTTATTACACTACGATCGAATTCTGTTGAAGGAGGTATGGAATAGTGAAACATATTAACGTTTGTAGTTGTATTTATTTAATAATAAAAAATGTCGTCGCAATGATCGAAGCATGGTGTGATACAGGCTAAGGTTAGGCGGAGGGATTTCCAACACAATTTACTGAATGGAATGATGGAATTAGATATCGCAATAATGCTTTAATACAGTATATAATGTATACTAATATTCTTATAGGTAATCCTTTATTTGTTTCCTTCTATTGTTCCTCGACATTATATTAATATCATATATTTTATATTTTAATTAATGTTATGTTGCACCACGTTGTCATTCTTATGAACCATGCCATATTCAGTTACATTATTTGTGTTGCATTGTTAGTATCCTAATCTCAATGTTATATTCATATTAATGGCGCTAGCAATACTGTCATTTAACGACCTATACTATACACACCTAGTATTGGATATATTATTCGCATTAATAAACTACTGTATATATGAATATATACCTATATATTACCTATAAAGGAAAATGACACACACCACTTCTAGCTCTGAAATGTGTGCCTGTTACATCTGTTATGGATACCCAGTCCATTTTTGCTTCCTCTTAGCATGTATATTCCATAGTCCAAACATTCAAATAATGAAGTAGTGCGTGTGTTTTTGTGTGAGTGTTCTAGTTGGCATGGTCGTAATCCACCAATAAACAGGAAGTTTCTCGCTTACTTTTGGCGATACCTGAACGTGTCGAACAGAGCCATCTGTGGAGAGCCAACAACACCATATCTCGGATTGCTTCAAATACCGCCGTCAGAGGGCACTAGTGGATGGCTGAAAATCCATACCACGACTTTAGTCCCAGACTGTACATGGTCATTACAATGTAATAACAGAGATTAATTGATTTGTTTTCATTCCCACCAACTGATGTATTACAGTTTTGAGAAATCAATTATACCCAACATTTTTATAATTGAATCTTTATACCCAGACATGAAACATTTCCGTGAATTTCATTGAACATAGGAACGATCAGTTCCCAATGAATCTGTGAGTCAAGAACTATGCTTCATAAAAGATTGAATTACCTTCTGCTGCATTCGGATACACAACCCAGACTTGGGCATCAGCATTATACTCCGTGAACAGAGTTACAAATGTTACATATTTGTTTACGCTAAGCTGTTGCTTGTAATTAGTATATTTCTGCTAACCACATAATTTCATCACCATATTATAAGACAACTTTGATATCGTAATTACTAATGTGTGAATAGGTAAACCTATACTTTCCATTTAGTTAAGTCCATAGTAAACATGATTATCATGCATCATATATTTAGTGCTTTACTCGTAACCCTGTTTTGCTACATTTCTAAATAAGCATGTATCTCATTAATAAGACATAATTTACCAGATATTATCTGGTAAAAATGTCATACCACAATATATGTTCAATTACCATTTTACATTGTGTTCGTCATAATCTGTAACAGTCGTTTTAACACACCCTTTTATATATATATAATAATAATCTTTATATATATACAGTATATTAGGAGAGGTGTGGTAGAGTGGTCATGCCACTGGACTGGTAATCCAATGGTCACCGGGTTCGAATCCCGATGTATCAATGGGAAGATATTATTGGGATATCAGTGCATTACCACAAAGCCTACCGAAACTCCAAAAAAATACCCTCATTATTCCCTGATTAAATAGCACTGTATGAATATTCCCATATTCAAACTATGCTACAGGGGGGAGCAATGCCTAGTGAGTTCATTTCTCCATAGGTGGCGTTCTGAGAGTGAGGGTCTGAGTCTAGGTGGTGAGACAGTGAAACACTGGAGCGAAGCAGTTTCAGAGATGTGGCTGCTTCAAGCCATGAGTGCACCCTTGCATCTTGAGAAAGGCAAGACATCAGGGACTGGTTGTATCCCAAAGTGCTTCATATGTCTCACTCCCTAGACTGGAACAAGACCTCATGGGCTTCGCCGTCCAATGTACGATTGAATGATCAGGCTCTCAGCCTATGCCTGAGAGGGAGTAGTTGGAATATAGAAATTAATAAAAAAAAAAAAAAAAAAAAAAAATAGGCGACCGGTATGTATACAGTATATACAGTATTATTATATAATTATACAGTATATATATAGTGTATCATAGACTACAGTAGATCTGGACTGGACACGAATATGGAACTTTGCATTAAGGGACCCAAAATCGGAGAACGAACACCCAAGTTTGAACCTCGAAACCGTGAAAATATCACATTTTCGCCGTTTCAAGGTTCGAACTTGGGGGTTCGTTTTCCGATTTTGGGTCCCTTACTGCAAAGTTCCATTTTTGTGTCCAGTCCAGATCTACTGTAGTCTATAACTGTATATATATTGTCACAATGACCAGAGTCTTTTAGGAGTAGCTATACTCGAGTGGCGCCAGACATTCATGAAAGCAGCTGTGCCAAGTCTATTAGAAAGACCTGGTATTGTGAGTTTCATTCCGATACCCTTCCAATTGCACATGACTAGTTTTGCCGTGCCTCTAATCATTTTTGTCTCAATTAACATTTGTGTAGAATGAGGCAATTGAGTGTTATTAGTTTCGTATATGAAGTTTTTTTTTTAGTGGCAACGTTGTAATTTGCAAGCTAGAGGTAAGTCGGGGAGGGAGCACTGTTGCTCTCGGGAGAGGGGGAGGGGGCGGCGAGTTTGCCAGCCCCACGAGTTTCATTTAATTATGTGACCATTGCAAGTTTAGTTGTGTTGCAATATCAAGATGTACTTTATTTTATCTGCCACGCTGTTTTAGTCAATATGTTAACACAGGAATACGTTAGTATAAGTTATGCTAGTGAAGTGTCTTAGTGTTATCATATCGTGTGGTGATATATTGCAACCCCTTTAGTTTGAGCCTGGCTCCCGCTAGCTACGCCAGGGCCAGGCCTCATCATTCTCTCGTAGGCAGCCAGACTAGATAGTTGGTGTCCCCTCTCTCTTGTGACCCATCAGTCTGCCCCTTTTGTTTGTCCTTGCTTGCATAATAGTAACGTAACGTAATTAACAGAGAATCATAGACATTAATTTCTTCTTTTAATTATCCTTTTCCTCTGATCAGCATTTTATTATATTTCCCGTTGTTTTATATATTCTGTACCTCCGGTGGCTAACTTCGGAATCCGTGATAGGGAAGAACTGGGAGGCTTGCCGGGGTCCTGACTAATAAGCACTGTTAATCCCATAGACAGTCCACACACACACACATTCATACCCCTACATATTTTTCCCCGTGTTTGTGCTTAGGACCCGGTAACAACCTTGACGGTTCTGCGCCAGCAATTGTTTGTTCCCTATCTCGGGTTTCGAACTGAGGCAACGGAGCGTTTAATATTAATTAGGAATCCAGCTTCAGTCTGGACCCCCCCCCCCCCTAGTTAAGTGAGTGTGGGAGGTGGACTCTAAGAGTTCATTGTTTTGGGCGATAACTCACTGGGGGGCCCAGGTTGAAGCAGGATATACTGGTGTGATATTAGAGGTGGTCAGGGCAACTTGTTTCCACTAATATCACCCCGAGGTTAGTAGTCATATTAGGACACTGCCTTGTATTGTTAGTTCATTATATGTATGCAATATTATTATGTGCAACTCTCTTGGGTTGAGAGTGGATTACCGTTGGCTGGTTTGCGCACGGTTTAGTACTGTCGAGGGCGCACATAGCCTGTTATGCTCGAAGTACACCTGCACTCTTGTTTCTTTGATGTCTGCTGGTAGCCTATGTATTTAACTGTTTTGATTATCCAACCCAGCATTGCTAATCCCGGTGTTGGTTTCGAGTTCTCGTAGCTAGTAAGTTACATGAGTATTTCTGTTCTACTTATTATTCAGAATAGGAGCAGGGCAGTGTGCACCTTAAGCCCTGAGAAGAGCCTGGAAGCTTCATAGAGCTCTTACCTGTTGCGTCGTGGTGTTGTTTGGTAGAGAGACAAGGTGCATTTGCATTAGTCATTATTTTTGTATACCGTCTCTAAGCAACTGAGGTCCAGATTCGTAACAGTGGCGACCTTGCCTAGGATAATCAGAATAGTACCAGCAGTATTAATAAGATTTATTTTGATAAGAGGATTTTTTTTCGAATAGGTGTCTAGCATTTTATTTTACTATGTCTGAACAACAAACAAGAGAGGAGGGGGAGAGTGTCGTGCCATTGCATATCACCAGTGAGGAGGATGCAAGAGTGTTCCTTCGGAGTTCTCCAGAATGGGCACAGATGCAGTTGAGAAGGGTGGAGGAATTGAGGTTGATAGCATCAGTGTTGGGAGTAGAGGGGTCTCTTCTTACCACGGGGGAAGAATGTCAGCAGTATATATGGCAGTATTATTATGATGTTCGAGAGGAGGCTGAGCTTACAACTGTGCCGGCAGGAGGCTATATCTCACCTGCACGCTCTCCACCGCGCACACCCAGTCCTTTTAATGATAGCATAACGTCTTCCCAGTGTACACGTCCTACTGTTATTCCCCCGTTGTTGTCTGACGTGCCCCTTGGTGTGCCCCAACTTATTCAACCCAATTTTTATCCTTTACACTCTACTCCTGCTGCTGGCTGGGCGGCACAGAACCAGGTTACACCTCCCCCCCCCCCCCCCCAGCCCCATTTATCCCAGCCGGACTTTCTACGATTCAGCCACGTTACCATCCCGCTTATGTTCCTACACCACCCCCTACTTTTGCCCCGGTAGGGCTATCGAGTGATGCTCTAGTACAATTAGAGTTGAAGAAATTGGAAATGCAAGAGAGAGAGAAAGGCAGGAGAAAAGAGAAGAGAGAGAGAGATGCAGGAGATGTTAGAAACACAGAGCATGACATTAGAATTACAAAGAACCAAAGTTGAGGTAGACGGGGGTAGGTACACAATGGGACAAGTTGGCACAGTACACAGGGAGGAATCTAGCGAGTTAAGGATGTCTCGTAGCCTGAAGCTTGTTCCCGCTTTTGATGAGGAAAAAGTCGCTGAATGGTTCCAGCGATTTGAAAAGAAAGCACGGGAGTTCGAGTGGCCACGGGAAAGCTGGGCGGCATTGGTGGCAAATGTTCTCAAGGGAAAAGCGCTTGGGGCATATGATAGGATGTCAGTGGAGGACTTAGCAGAGTATGATCATTTAAAGCAGGCTATCCTTAAGGCTTATGAACTCAGACCAGAAGCCTATCACCTTAAATTTCGTAATGCAAGGAAGAAGCTTAATTATACTCATGTTGAGTTTGCTAAGTACCTCCGTGATTGTTTGTCTCGTTGGCTTTTGAGTGAAAATGTAACCAATTTAAATGAGGCAATTGAGGTGGAAGTGGAGGGTACAGTAATAATGGCCCTGGTCCCACATGTAATAATAACGGTGGAGACAAACAAAAATCACAAAATTCAGCCCGACCTGATTCCAGTGTTGTTAGGTGTTATGGGTGTAAACAGACTTGACATATCAAACCAAACTGTCCCAAGGCAAAGTCTTCTGCAGCGCTTGCTAAGCCTGTGTCGTTTGTTGTTGGTATCCAGGGAGGAGGGGATGAATCTTTGTTACCGAGGTTGGAGGCAGACCGAAGGGTGAAGCATGGGGTGCCAACGGCCGTGGCACAGCCTGCCCACGACAAAGTGTCTCAACTAGGTACCAATGCAGGTCCAGAAGCCTCGCTCGCTTGGTGCCATGGGGTGCCAACAGCCGTGGCACAGCCTGCCCACGACAAAGTGTCTCAACTAGGTACCAATGCAGGTCCAGAAGCCTCGCTCGCTTGGTGCCAGGCTTCATGAGGGTGAAGTACAGCTGTGTGGGAAGGTGTATCCAGTCAAGGTTCTTAGGGATTCGGGAGCTAAGCAGTCCATGTGTTTGAACTTGACGGGGAAGCTGATAAAATCTGACGAGTTTGTGTTATGTCGAGGTGTAAACACTGAGGCCTGTTATAGCCTCATTCCTGTTCATCTTAGGTGTCCTGTAGTCACGGCGACGGCAAAGGTAGCGGTCGTGGACACATTACCTGTGGAGGAGATTGATTTTCTGCTTTGAGAAGATTTGGTAGGGAGTAGAGTCTTTCCACCTCCGGTAGTGGTGTTGGAGCAGGTACAGCCGGAGGATAGGAACAAGGAGGCTAAGAAGCTGCCTCCCGATTTGTTTCTGGTGTGTGCGGTCACAAGATCTATGGCCCAGGTTGCACAACCGGAGGAATTGTTTGGGGAGGAGATAGATCTGATCGAGGGGATGTACAGTCATGAATCTGCATCACCCATAGATTCGACTGATCTGCAGGGTGCTGAGGGTGTCCAGGACGAAGAGGTAGGCTCAGCAGAAAGCTCCCAACTTGTTTCGCCCGGTGCCAGAGGTGATACTGAAGGGAGCGATCGGGTCCCTACGGAAAGACCGGTTGATCCTTTATCATCGAATCAGACCTACTTGGAGGGTATACCTAATCTTACCACCATGGCACCGGGGGAGATTGGTGACGCGCAGCAGAGTGATGTTTCATTGACACACTTGTTTTCTAATGTCGGGGAGAAAATTGTTGTCGCTGGCGGGAGGGCTAGTTTTTATATGTCTCATCAGATGTTGTACAGGCGGTGGGTGCCAGATTCTAGTATGGAGTCTAGGGGTTATAGAGCAGCTTGTAGTGCCCCAGAGATATAGGGAGGCACTGACTAGGTTGGCTCATGAAGCTCCCCTGGCTGGGCACCTGGGCATCCGCAAGACTACGGAGAGGGTGCAATATCAGTTTTGGTGGCCGAGTATGACCAAGGATGTTACTGCATTTATTAAGAGCTGTCACACCTGCCAGATAGTGGGCAAGCCTAATCAGAGCATTCCTGTGGCCCCTCTGACACCTATTCAGGCTGTGGATCCGCCTTTCACCAGAGTTATGATAGACATGGTTGGCCCTTTGCCTCCCACCAGTGCGGGAAATAAGTACTTACTGACAATTATGGACGTGACCACTCGCTATCCTGAGGCTATACCAGTATCTAGTCTGCACTCTAAGGTTGTACTTCGGAAACTTTTGGAATTGTTTAGTCGTTTCGGGTTGCCCCAAGAACTACAATCCGATCGAGGTGTAAATTTCACTTCAAATTTGTTTGGCACAACACTGCAAGAATTAGGCATTCAGCAAATTGTGTCTAGTGCTTACCATCCGCAGACACAGGGTGCACTTGAGCGGCACCACCAGACCCTTAAGTCTATGCTTCGCAAGTTTTGTTTGGAGAATGCCAAGGAATTTGGATGTGGCAATTCCATTTGTCATGTTTGTTGTACGAGAAGTACCTACGGAGTCTCTTGGGTTCTCGCCAAACGAACTAGTATTCGGACATAGAGTGCGGGGCCCCCTGGCGGTTGTCAGAGAAGCATTGGAGAGCGGAAAACCCCAGTCTCTTGAGGGTTTGCTTGACTATGTGACACGCACCAGAGAACGAGTACATGCCGCCCTGAAAGTTGCCAAGGAACATCTTAAGGTAGCTCAAGGGAAAATGAAATTGCAGTATGATTCCAAAGCACAACCCATGGAGTTTGCAGTGGGTGATGAAGTATTAGTGTTACTTCCTGTTCAAGGGCAACCTCTGGCTGCCAGGTTCAGTGGTCCGTACCTAGTTGGGTAAGAGAGTGGGGCCTCTTGACTATCTCATAAGTACCCCAGACAGACGTAAGACCAATCAGCTCAGCCATATTAACACTCTCCGTCTCATATGACGCTAGAGCGTCATATGGCGGTTTTGCCAAAATACTCATATGACGCTAGAGCGTCCTATGAACTCATCTTAATATCTCTCTAATAAGTTATATGACGCTCTAGTGTCATATTGAGCTCAGTAAGTTAGGTAAGTTAGATCAAAATCTGTCGAATGGTGGCAACCCCAAGTTCCTCCGACTTCTAACGGTCCCTCAGTGAGATTTTGACAGTTGCGGGGATAGTACCGTGTCGTCCGCCTCCTCGTCAGTAAGTTAACTATTTATGTCTGGGGGGGTTAACTTGTTGAAGAGGTACTATCGTGCAGCGGGCACACAGGCTATGTCACCTAAAGGGGCTAGCCGAGAGAGTTGCCTGGGCGCCGATCAGTCACCTGCTGGTGTTAACGGGGAGCTGTCTGAGGCAGTTTGTGCTACTGTATCTGCTCAGAATGGGTCAGTAGAGAAAGTTAAGTCAGATCCAGTCAATTTCTTGCCTATGTTATTGACTGGAGAGTTGGAGTCAGAGGTGCAGGGTGAGCTCGGGCCTGGTGGATGGTGGTTGGATATCCCGGGTCCCGGGGCTAGCGGTTCATGCACTGTCGGAACGCCAGGCAAGGCTCCTGCAGTGCATCTCAACCCCCCTCTGCACTCTCCCCAATTCTCCGGTCCCAGGGACCAGGATGCCGTGTCTCGTTGCACTGTCCTGGTTGTAGAAGGCATGAAGGAGGAGCAGGAGAAGGAGAGGGAGCTTTTCCCAGGTGAGGCTGTGCCGGCTGGGACATGGGCAGAGAACGGGTACCTGGCCCTGCGGGAGAAATTGACCCATTTACCTCCGGAAAGGGTTGAGGAGATGTTTACTACCTTGTGGGCTTATCCACACGTGTTCGGGGATGCACCAGGTGTGACATCTTGGGCGGTGCATGACATCGATGTGGGAGAGAATAAGCCTATAAAATTACCACCTTATAGAGTTAATCCACAGAAGCAGCTCGCTCTTGACGCTGAACTGAGGTATATGGTTGACAAGGGCCTTATCAAGAAAGGCTGGAGTGAGTGGTCAAGCCCAGTAACTTTGCAGCTTAAGCCTGATGGTAAGATCCGCTTCTGTGTCGATTTTCGCAAAGTAAATTTACTCTCCAATTATTATGTTCTATCCAACAACCAACTCTACTCCTAAAATCGATTAATGAAATATTACAAACACATGTGGCAGTGCGTGGATTCGAACCCAGGACGCTCACACCGAATATCAACACCTTATGCATTACACCACGAAGGCAGTTAAAGAATGGTGGACACTGCCTACGATTTATTATGCAACTTCGAATCCTGCATATCAATCTAAGCATGTACACACATCCCAACTGCAACTCACGTAGGCTATGCATATGTGAATGGAAAGAGCAATTAATGGGGCCTTAACCACTAGGGAAGGCCTCTCGATAAATTACTCCTGAACCAATATCAATTATTATGTTCTATCCAACAACCAACTCTACTCCTAAAATAGATTAATGAAATATTACAAACACATGTGGCAGTCCGTGGATTCGAACCCAGGACGCTCACACCGAATATCAACACCTTATGCATTACACCACTAAGGAAGTTAAATAATGGTGGACACTGCCTCCGATTTATTATGCAACTTCGAATCCTGCATATCAATCTAAGCATGTACACACATCCCAACTGCAACTCACGTAGGCTATGCATATGTGAATGGAAAGAGCAATTAATGGGGCCTTAACCACTACGGAAGGCCTCTCGATAAATTACTCCTGAACCAATATCAATTATTATGTTCTATCCAACAACCAACTCTACTCCTAAAATCGATTAATGAAATATTACAAACACATGTGGCAGTCCGTGGATTCGAACCCAGGACGCTCACACCGAATATCAACACATTATGCATTACACCACGAAGGCAGTTAAAGAATGGTGGACACTGCCTACGATTTATTATGCAACTTCGAATCCTGCATATCAATCTAAGCATGTACACACATCCAACTGCAACTCACGTAGGCTATGCATATGTGAATGGAAAGAGAAATTAATGGGGCCTTAACCACTAGGGAAGGCCTCTCGATAAATTACTCCTGAACCAATATAAATTATTATGTTCTATCCAACAACCAACTCTACTCCTAAAATCGATTAATGAAATATTACAAACACATGTGGCAGTCCGTGGATTCGAACCCAGGACGCTCACACCGAATATCAACACCTTATGCATTACACCACGAAGGCAGTTAAAGAATGGTGGACACTGCCTACGATTTATTATGCAACTTCGAATCCTGCATATCAATCTAAGCATGTACACACATCCCAACTGCAACTCACGTAGGCTATGCATATGTGAATGGAAAGAGCAATTAATGGGACCTTAACCACTAGGGAAGGCCTCTCGATAAATTACTCCTGAACCAATATCAATTATTATGTTCTATCCAACAACCAACTCTACTCCTAAAATTGATTAATGAAATATTACAAACACATGTGGCAGTCCGTGGATTCGAACCCAGGACGCTCACACCGAATATCAACACCTTATGCATTACACCACGAAGGCAGTTAAAGAATGGTGGACATTGCCTACGATTTATTATGCAACTTCGAATCCTGCATATCAATCTAAGCATGTACACACATCCAACTGCAACTCACGTAGGCTATGCATATGTGAATGGAAAGATAAATTAATGGGGCCTTAACCACTAGGGAAGGCCTCTCGATAAATTACTCCTGAACCAATATAAATTATTATGTTCTATCCAACAACCAACTCTACTCCTAAAATTGATTAATGAAATATTACAAACACATGTGGCAGTCCGTGGATTCGAACCCAGGACGCTCACACCGAATATCAACACCTTATGCATTACACCACGAAGGCAGTTAAAGAATGGTGGACACTGCCTACGACAGATACCTACCCTTTACCGAGAGTTGATGACTCGGTAGACAAGATTGGGGCAGCCACGTTCATCACAAAAGTGGACTTAGTTAACCTAAGAAGTGCGCATGGGGGTAATTAGACACCTCTGCCTGTGCTGACGTATTTGAGCTGTTTCCATCACTAAAATATTAATTTTACCATATATAGCATTAATACTTATCCATACGCACCTATTATGGGTTGATTATAAAGGTATTAACCTGAAGCAACAATGAAACGAGTGAAAACAGCGTTTGGATGGTCGAAATCGGAGATACAGGCCGCGAGTTATATAATGTATGGGTGAGGCAACCTGCTTTCCTGCCAATTTCCCCCAAGGCCACTGAGACACAGTCGATCGATACTCTCTCTCTCTCTCTTGCACTCGCTTGCTAACAGTGTTGACAATGCCCTGCTTGCAACTCGCTAATGTTAGCACGAAAATATACCTCAGAATAAGGGAATAACAGGGAAAATAGGTGATAACTGAAGGAGGAGAGGAAAGTGGGGAAGGAGGGGAGGTAGAGGAGTGATATTTTGCATGGCCCAGGGGCAAAAAAATAAATAAAAAAATAAAAAAATAAAAACATTTTTTTTTTCGATGTTTAAAGTTGATTTTTTTTCTTTCTCTGACTCTTAAGAGTCTTCCCGCAGTCCACCGGGGGAACTCTTAAGAGTCTTCCCGCAGTTCCCGGGTTAAAGGCTATTGGCAAATCCCACTAACTGAACGTGCCAAGAAAATCGCTAGTTTTGTGGTGGGTGGAGGAGTGTATCAGTGCCAGGTAATGCCTTACGGCTTGAAGAATGCTCCCGCCACATTTCAGCGGTTAATGGACAGGGTTGTGCATGATGTCCCCAATTGTTTAGTCTACATAGATGATGTTGTTGTTGATGACACAAATTAGACCGACCATTTGGCCAATGTGGGTGAGCTTTTCCGGAAGTTGTCCGAGGCTGGTTTAGTGGTCAACCTGGCAAAGTGCGAGTTCGTGCAGGGTCGGGTGCAATATCTGGGTTATGTTGTTGGCCACGGCCAGGTCTGTCCCCCTTGGGCGAAGGTGGAGGCTATCCAGAGTTTCCGAGCACCTCATAATAAGAAAGCTGTGCAATGTTTCCTTGGCATGATAGGCTATTATCGCCGGTTCATCAAGGGATATTCCACCGTGCTTGCCCCATTGACAAATTTGCTACAAAAGAACAAACCATTTAAATGGACAACAGAGTGTGAGCAGGCTTTCAAAGATGTCAAAAGCCTCCTCTGTTACCATCCTATATTAGGTGCCCCAGATTTCAACAGGCCTTTCGTCTTGGCAGTAGACGCGAGCGATGTGGATGCCGGCTCTGTGTTGACGCAAGAGTTCGGAGATGATGTTGAGCAACCCGTTTCCTACTTTTCGAAAAAGTTTAACCGAGCACAAAATAATTATTCTGTGATCGAAAGTGAGTTGCTAGCTATCATTTTGAGTTTACACCATTTCACTGTTTATTTGCCACCATATGGGCCCGTGCTCAGAATCTACTCTGACCATCATCCTCTGCAGTTTCTTAACCCTTGTCTAGCGGGGGGGGTTTTGGGATTATTTGGGCATATTCAGGCCCTCCTGAATGATAAATCAAGTATCTGCATGAAAAGAAATGTATTCAGCAAAAAAATAGGCACTAAAAGCTTCAAAATGAGACCAGAACGAGCTACGTAGCACTCGTCATTCTCATGCAGTGTTACCACTAACATGGGAGTTTAGCATATAGCGGCATATTTTTTCCCACTACGCTCACTACTGGCAGCACTGCCGGCCTCTCGAGAACAGAGGGAACATGAGTTAGTGGACGGCGGTAAGCCCTGGGAGTCGGCTGTCTGGCCCGCTGCGCTCCCGGCCATTTGCATTCGATTTTAACCTTTTAAAAGCCTTAATAATGCTCCTAACTTGCTGCAAATTGGAGGCGGACTTAAGTCCGCCCCCGATCTTTAAGGGTTAATATGCTCAAGGACAAAAACCAGAGACTTACTCGCTGGAGTTTGATGTTGCAAGAATATCATCTCGATGTTAGGCACATCCGTGGTGTTGATAATGTCCTGGCAGACTGTTTGTCCCGTGAGTCCTCTGAGGAATGATAGGAGAGCACGAGGCTATTTAGTTAGTAAGTCATATTTACTTATATTAAAAAAAACTATAAAATGTAAAAATACAAAAGACTGTCAATGTATATATTTTACAGTTGTAAACTAATGAAAGTTTTTTTCAAAGCTCCAAAACCCCCCCCCCCCCCCCCCCCCCCCCCCCCCTCCTGTGTGAGGGTGTCACAATGACCAGGGTCTTTTAGGAGTAGCTAGACTCGAGTGGCGCCAGACATTCATGAAAGCAGCGGTGCCAAGTCTATTAGAAAGACCTGGTATTGTGAGTTTCATTCCGATACCCTTCCAATTGCACATGATTAGTTTTGCCGTGCCTCTAAGCGTTTTTGTCTCAATAAATATTTGTGTAGAATGAGCCAATTGAGTGTTATTAGTTTCGTATATGATTTTTTTTTTTTTTTTTGTGGCAACGTTGTAATTTGCAAGCTAGAGGTAAGTTGGGGAGGGAGCAATGTTGCTCTCGTCTCGGGAGGGGGGGAGGGCTCGGCGAGTTTGCCAGCCCCAGGAGTTTCATTTAATTATGTGACCATTGCAAGATTAGTTGTGTTGCAATATCAAGATGTACTTTATTTTATCTGCCACGCTGTTTTAGTCAATATGTTAACACAGGAATACGTTAGTATAAGTTATTCTTGTGAAGTGTCTTAGTGTTATCATATCGTGTGGTGATATATTGCAACCCCTTTAGTTTGAGCCTGGCTCCCGCTAGATAGCTACACCAGGGCCAGGCCTCATCATTCTCTCGTAGGCGGCCAGACTAGATAGTTGGTGTCCCCTCTCTCTTGTGACCCATCAGTCTGCCCCTTTTGTTTGTCCTTGCTTGCATAATAGTAATGTAACGTAATTAACAGAGAATCCTAGACATTCATTTCTTCTTTTACTTATCCTTTTCCTCTGATCAGCATTTTATTATATTTCCCGTTATTTTATATATTCTGTTCCTCCGGTGGCTAACTTCGGAATCCGTGATAGGGAAGAACTGGGAGGCTTGCCGGGGTCCTGACTAATAAGCACTGTTAATCCCATAGACAGTCCACACACACACACATCCATACCCCTACATATTTTCCCCGTGTTTGTGCTTAGGACCCGGTAACAACCTTGACGGTTCTGCGCCAGCAATTGTTTGTTCCCTATTTCGGGTTTCGAACTGAGGCAACGGAGTGTTTATTATTAATTAGGAATCCAGCTTCAGTCTGGACCCCCCCCCCCCCCAATAGTTAAGTGAGTGTGGGAGGTGGACTCTAAGAGTTCATTGTTTTGGGCGGTAACTCACTGGGGGGCCCAGGTTGAAGCAGGATATATTGGTGTGATATTAGAGGTGGTCAGGGCAACTTGTTTCCACTAATATCACCCCGAGGTTAGTAGTCATATTACGACACTGCCTTGTATTGTTAGTTCATTATATGTATGCAATATTATTATGTGCAACTCTCTTGGGTTGAGAGTGGATTACCGTTGGCTGGTTTGCGCACGTTTAGTACTGTCGAGGGTGCGCATAGCCTGTTATGCTCAAAGTACACCTGCACTCTTGTTTCTTTGATGTCTGCTTGTAGCATATATATGTATTTAACTGTTTTGATTATCCAACCCAGCAGTGCTAATCCCGGTGTTGGTTTCGAGTTCTCGTAGCTAGTAAGTTACATGATTATTTCTGTTCTACTTATTATTCGGAATAGGAGCAGGGCAGTGTGCACCTTAAGCCCTGAGAAGAGCCTGGAAGCGTTCATAAAGCTCTTACCTGTTGCGTCGTGGTGTTGTTTGGTAGAGAGACAAGGTGCATTTGCATTAGTCATTATTTTCGTATACCGTCTCTAAGCAACTGAGATCCAGATTTGTAACAATATGTATATATACTGTACTTGTATATATATATATATTTATATTAGTGTTGCCATAGACTACAGTAGATCTGGACTGGACACGAACATGAAACTTTGCAGAAAGGGACCCAAAATCAGAGAACGAAACCCCAAGTTCGAACCTCGAAACCGCGAAAATGTGATATTTCCGCGGTTTCGAGGTTCGAACTTGGGGGTTCATTCTGTGATTTTGGGTCCCTTACTGCAAAGTTCCATTTTCGTGTCCAGTCCAGATCTACTGTAGTCTATGGTTTTGCATATCGTGTATTTAAGGTATAATTAAGGTATATTCAAGACTGTACAGCTTTTTTCAGTGTAATCTTATCATCCGTGTTTCACTCGGTTTGTATTTTTTTTTTTTTTTTTTTTCTATGTGATTGAGGGAGGCAAAAGGCATTACTGCCTATAGCGAGTGCCTCCCCCATAGTTGAAAGAGTGACAGGGCCAAATTCAAGGGACGTTCGAGCCAAAATGCCTGGACACACGGAGTTTGAAGCAATTTAAGTCATAGGAAGAGGGAAAGACTGATTCTGGGAGAGTTCCAGAGCTCAGCTGTTGAGTAGAAGAAAGTTTGAGAGTAACGTTTCACTCTTGGGTTGGAGAGTTGCACAGAGTAGGGGTGGGATTGAGTTGCAAGACGGGTACCACATGCCCTACGTAAAGGAGGTGGTATGCACTGGGATAGCTCTGAGGAACACTGATTATTATAGTAGCGATAGAATAGCGAGAGAGATGCAACATTGCGGCGGAGAGAGAGAGACTGCAGAGAGTTGGTGAGTGGACGGGAGTCAATGATACGAAAGGCCTTCCTTTCAACTTTGTCTAGGAGAGCGGTGTGAGAGGAACCTCCCCACACATGTGAACAATACTCAATACAAGGGCGCACTATGCCCCTGTACAGAGCAAGAAGCTGTGCAGGGGAAAAGAACCCCCTGTTTGCTTCAGTATATATAAATCATAGTAGTAGATATGAAGGCACTCCCATTATCATGATTGAACATAAGTGACGCTAACATATATTTCTAGTTATTTCCTCTTTTCAGCTTCTCTCTCCCCTTGGGTATTATCTGAAAGGTCTCTGGTCTAAATCTTTGTTCTATCCTCGTTCACCCTGGGCTTAGTGAGGAGCATTAACACTCCACGAGCGGCTAGGTCGGTAACTTTTACTACCTGGCAAGCGGGTGGTTTTACCCTAAACGACCTTGTTTCCGTGCTCTTTTTCATGCATAAACAAGAACCAGAGCGTAATACAATTATGTATTCCTGAAAGGGCGTTAATTAAGCTTTCCAATGACACCAGAACCATCCTTCTACGACCACGCGTTCTCTTGCAACGATCGTGCAAGACGAGTGCAAAATCCCTAAAATACGGTAATATCCTTACATAATTCCCTGTGTAGCGAGGCAGTGAGTGTGGATGTGTGTAGAGGGAACGTCAGTAGTCGCGCGGGACCCGTGCCGAGCGGTCATGAGCCGACCTACGCTCCTCCCATCGCTTGTCTCTCTCTCAGAGCCATTATTGTTCAAAAATTGCACACAGACTTAAGTCGGGCCCCTCCACATAGTCATTGGTTCTCTAGGCCGACTTAAGTCGGGTCCCGCTAAACAATTAGGGTTAATAGGTCCAGGGGAGAGACTAGATAATACCCATGAAAGTAAATCTGGCTGCATGTGAAGTTTAGAGGAAGGGCAGGGGAGAGATAGAGATATTAAGATTAAGATAAGAATGATACACAGATTCAGAATGGTAATAGCGGAAATACACAGTACCACTCAATATTCTTAATGTTATTGAGCCAGGAGGAATAGAACTAGCGCCTTTATGAAACAATTATACTGTAATTACTAGAAATGTGCTCAGTTGAAACTGACATCAATAATGATTATCTAAAAATACACAACACTCTACAATTAAAATGCAAACAAAATAATTGCGTAAAGTAATAAATCAAAACATTTTTTTTTTTTTTTTGCAATGACTTATTATTTTACATAATTATTCTTTGTACTTCCAATGTAGATATTTTGTGAGATTTTAGGTTCCATTGATAATGTCATTATCTAATGAAGACAAATTAGGCTACAAATATATATATCATTGTTTATATACTCCAAGCCAGACTCGAACCTCCGACAGTCAGGACGAATGTCCATTCTTTAATCCATGCCGTGATTTAGTGGATTAAATCTTGGACATTCGTCCTGAATGTCGCACCTATTGTAGGCCTAAACACACTATCTGCTTGTATTTAATATATTAGAATGTATCCCTTATATATCCTTCCTGTAGTTAAGTGCTTGCTAAAACGTCCATGTAGGAACCTTGCACGGCATTGTGCTGTATTTGTTTTTAATAATAATAATAATCATCTGGTTATTTATATAGCGCCCGTATCTCCTCCTTCGAGGATTCTCAAGCGCTTGACACTTCTTTAATCAACCAGAGACCATTACCCATCTCCCTTGCTCATGGGGAGACAGTAACCGCCGGCTATGTCTCAGAAAAACTTTTCAATCTGAGCGGGGATTGAACGCGAGACTGCAAGATTGGGAAGCAGTGACGCTATCGACTGAGCCAGCCAGACGGCTGGGTGATAAACGTTTGTCAAATTTATCTTGTCTGTAAGCTCGACCCACGCCGACGGTAGCGTCTTCTGTGTAATACAAAAACAACCCTATTGTATTAAAAAAAAAAAAAACAAAAAAAAAAAAAATGTTATATTTATTCCAACCTTGATTGTTTTAGTGTTATATGCTTCAGTAATTGTATTTGCTTACATGGTATTGTGGTAGTGTAGTATTATTGACTAATAAGCTCCTGTTTATCTCAAAACGACTCCTATATTTTGTGAGGCAGCAGACGACGCTAGCTTGTAAACATACCTTATTTTGTATTATATATAGGCCTATTAACTCTAATAGTTATTGTATTCAGTATCCTACTGTAGCTATATATATATCACTAATTTTAGCTGTTGCTTGCATGGTCTTGTAGTAACTTTTGACTGATAAACTTTATCTGAAAACAAACATCTTGCTTGACGAGCCTACAGTGACACCAGCGCATCTGTTGATACATGCAATATATTAACACCGTGTGTGCAGTTATACTTTTTTATTTTACTTTTAGATAATCTCTATTTGGAGAATTCTGAATTGTATATTTAGTAAATGTTTCTGTTAGATATACAGTATATTGTCTTAGGTTAGGTTATCACCCTGGTAGCTTATTTCTGCATATTTCAAAACATTTGTTTTAGGTTAGTCTATCACCCCTGGTAGCCTATTTCTGCGTATTTCAAATTTTATATTTTCGGTTAGGCTATCACCGCTGGTGGCCTATTTCTGCGTATGGTAATTCTGCTTCTTATTTTATATTTTGATTTGTATATTGTAATGGTTTGTGTGTATTTTATAGTAAAACACTTGTTATTAGCATTTGCATTGTTAATTGTAATTCCCATACCCCAACAATCTAGGGGAGAGTTTGGGAATGCGATATTAACTCGATTTAGTCAACTTTGAAAAGACATTAGCCTAACCTAGCAACTTTACCAAACCTATCCACTATGGTGACCTGAACGTGACCCTGATGTTCTGTAATTACCGACGCCACCGAACTCCGAACAGGAATCCAGTAGCCCAAACTCTGCAGTTTAGCCACATCGTTTGTTTTACATCATCATTTCTTTGCTCTATGAGTACTCATCTCATGTGTTTGTTTTCTTTCTGTCTTGGTATACCCCTTTCTGCTGATAGTGTAATGTGTTGCCACTTACCTTTTCCATACAGATTTGTAGTACGGTATAACGTTTTACTATACTCAGTACTGCTATTACATCATATTGGTGTATAGTCCCACTGGTCCTTTGTTACTTCAGCCTGCCTTCTTTGCTAGGAAGAATACCCCAAGTCACTAATGTAAATTTAATCATTTTTCTTTAACTTCCTGGTGAACCTAGGCTAATCTTTCTAGAAGTTGTCGCCCTGGATGTCAACTGATAATAGTCTTAAGTGATAGAGCGGAAGTAACAAGTTGCTGTTTACCTTCAAAACTACTACTACAATGCCAAGGTGTTTTACTTTTTCAACGGAAGATTAAATAAACTTTAAACGACATGTGCCAATTATGCCATGGTTATGTTTATGGTAATAGATACGGCTAGGGATTTTCGTATATATAGCATATTTAATTTAAAAGTGTAAATTCAATGACATTATTGATTTAGGGTGTTCTAGAGCTGTTGATCCTGACCTCACCCCACCCCACCCACTGGGTTCATTGCAGAGTTATTTTGGCGCATAATGCTAGATGTAAGTAACACACTGCACCCTCAAGAGAAGTTGATATCAGGTGCTTTGAAAGTTTTAGTTCAACAAAACCGTATATGCTTAATTATTTCATTAATCATTTCGAGCCTATTCTTATTTCCTGTATTTATTATGGGTTAAAATATAATCTCCACTTGAAGTTTATTTGTCCTACGATACCTATTTTTTTTTTATATAAGAGCTACTGTAAATAGCAAACGTGTATGTATGTATGTTTTGTTATGCATGTATACCCTAAAGAATGTTATTTGTCGAATTAATCCACTCTTGTTAAGTATAACTTTTGAATGACTTACCAGTATTGCATCATATAATTCCGAGAAGTTTTGGATATTTTGTTAAAAGAATAATATTTACAAAACATACTGTTATCATATTAATTTCAATGTTGAACAGCTAATGTAAGTGTCAAGTTCACTTAAGAAAAGATAAATCGCACTCCTTAAATGTTGCTATTGGTAGGGGTCTTTCTTATTTGACTACATAATTACCACGAATACATTGACTTCAATTAATCTTTGCTCGAGAAAACAAAACACATTCAGTCACTCTGACCTATGGACCATAGAACAGATCCTTCCATATGATTACCAAAAAAAAAAAAAAAAAAACATGCTAATGAAGACCACTTTCAAGTCATTTACCATAAAACCTATAACAAGGATGTATTTTGGCAGGAGAGAAGCTTCGAGAATCGATCATATCGTTAGCCCCCCCCCCCCCCCCCACACCCTCTCTTGTATACTAAAACAAAGTAATAGTTTTACAGAACGATGAAATTAGCCGTAATTAACCATCAAATAATAGGTATATGTTCAATCGGTACACATGTAAGGACGAACATTAGCATAGCATTAAGTTATGCTCTATTATAATAATACAAAACCACGTATGATGTTTAATTCACGATTGGCAAGCCCATGGGTTACCAATTAAATCAATGGTTAACATTTTCATTAATTGAAAACTTCGTTCACCAGTAATATGTTCCACATTGAACCAGGCAACCAATATAAAAAGCTTAGAAATATGGCGATACAATAATAATTTAACTGCATCCAGAAGTGAATACAAGCAAATATTCAGTGGCCAAATGCGTATTGATTTGATGTATCTTCTAAATGAAATTCTCAATACCGTATCGAGTCCGGCAACGCAGGTCAGTTGGTACAGTCACGAGCATAAATACATCTACATCAAGCAGATAACGTCAACTCCTTCATCACGAGGGGTGTAAACTAAGCTGAATAAAATCGTCCGATGGTAGCTAGAATGAAATAAAGAAATAATTGTGAGTTTGAATTAAGTGTAGCAATATCTTAGGAGACGAAGGGGCGAACATTATCCGGTTGGTATTGAAGTACTTATACTCGTGACTGTACACTGAATAATATACTGCCTTGCATATTGCTGAGCATGTTGTGTCTGAACGCAGCCAGGTAGGCCTATGCTAGGTATATTTTTGTCAATCGTTATATTTTGTTTTTGTTTCCCAACCCTTGTACAGTACATAGTCTGGACTGCACGACAATATCCCCTTGTTAATCACTGAACAAACTGAACTCAACTAAACGGTGAGAATATTAGTAGATAGGGGAACGGGAGAGAAATATTATGGGGTATAAGAGAACTATTTTGAGATATGCAAGGATATGGAAGCAAGGTATAGGAAGTGAGGCGAGGGCAATAGCATGGGATCCATAAAATGTTCTTTTAAGAATGGAGGAGTCTAAACCGAGGAAATTTAAATTTTAAGGTATATTTTAGAATATATAAATGGGGAAGGCAGTTACGTATGGGATAGTAATGATGCTTATAACGAGATGTAAGGTGAAATACTTTTCTTTTAATTGATTCAGGTAACAATAAGTGTGAAATGTAGTCAACTCGTTTAATTCGCAGAGTTTCAGAAATTATAGTTATGCAAATATACTTTTTTGGGAATTTCTGAAGGAAACACTATCGCATATATATTTCTTTATTATTATCACTGTTTTCATTTTATATAATGCAATTGTGTTTTATACATTAACTTTTTAGTTTTTCGTATGCTTAAATAAGATTTTGAGACTGCAAATGCAACGAGTCAACCATACATAGGGTGAATGGAAAATGATAGTGGCTGAATAGGTAGAAACAGAGAAAAGCTTGGGAGACAATTCAGTGCTATGAGTGTGATGGGGTATATCGTGTATTCAAGGTTAATGAGAACGGTTATGTAAGCAAGAAAAATACTCCCTTCGTTGCAGCGTGAATTAACGATAATAATGACAACAAAACCACTGGAAATATCTTGGTAAGCAAATACAGTCAGCAGGTTGGAAGAAATAAACGTGCACGATTAACGCTGCGGTAATGGCAGGAGAAGCCAACACAAACTCTGGCTCACAGCGGAATTAGCAAAAGAGGAGGATGTGAAGGAGGAATACTGGCATTATGGAAAGGGAAGCATATACATAATTAGAGGTGGTTATAAACATATATAGCGTAGGCCAAAATGGGTGCAATTAGGTTAGTATAAAGTATGATTACTTATTGGAAGTAATAGCCTTGGACGAGGGAGAAAAAGTATATAGCCTACATTTTGGAGGACATTTATTAGCATAGAAGTTAACAAAGTGTGGAATAATAGTAGAGATGATCACTATATAAATTAAATACAAGTATTACCAAAGCTAAGAAGAGTTGCATTAAGATCAATGGGAGTATGGTTATTCAAGGAAAATTTGTAGTTGTAATCTAAACATGATCACTGGGTGGTTCTTTAGGTTGTTGACTTTTGATTACACGACATGGGATCAATCTGTGAGAGTGGTGGTTTGATTGTTTAGGCGTAGATTGGGGGAATAGGAGGTATTGCGGGAACGGAAAATTCAAATGGTCAGTTGAACATTCCTAATACATGTATATCCATCTGGAAGCTTCCAGAACATTCCTAAGACATTTAAATCAATTTGGAATGTCCAGGAACATTGCTAAGCTCAAGATCACCCAGAAGCTTCCAGAACAATATCAGAATATCAAGATCCATAACTTCTCGAATATTCCTGATACATCAAGTTCCATCCGAAAGCCTATGGAACATTTCAAAAACATTTAGATCCTTCTGGAACTTCCAGAGCATTCCTAAAACATTTAAATTCTTAAAACATTTAGATACATCTAGCTTCTGATGGAATATTCAGGATGCTTCCGGAACATTTCTAAAATATTTAGATCCTACTGGAAGCCTCTGGAATATTCTTAAAACATCACAACCCATTCAAAAGTTTCTTGAACATTCTTGAAACTTCGAAAATCATCATGACCCATCTAAAAGTTTGTGCAGTATTCTGGAAGGTTATAAAATTATACTATATCATCACGATCATTTACGAAGCTTTTTTAAACATTCCGGAATATTTCACAACGATCTTAACCCCCTCCGTCGTATTTGACGCGATTGCGTCATATGGCGGTTTCGCCCAAAAGTATCATATGACGCGATCGCGTCATATGAACTTAGTGAAATAGCTCAATAATAAGTTTATGACGCAATTTGCATCATATTGAGCTCAGTAAGTTAGGTAAGTTAGATCATAATCTGTCGGTTGATGGCAAACCAAAATTCCTCCGACTTCTAATGGTCCCTCAGTGTGAGAAAGACTGTTGTGGGGGAAGTACCGGGCGCTTGGACAACCCCTAACTTTCATAAGTTAATATGTCGGGGGGGGGGGGGGAACACTCTTAAGACATCACTATCCACCCGAAAGCTTCGGAACATTCTGGAAGTTTCAAGAAGAAGCTGCTGGAACATTATGGTAGGTTACAAAACATTCCTAAAATATCATGAGCCATCCAAACATTACCGGAACATTCCCGAAGCTTCTGGAACACTCCTATAACATTTAGATCCATCTGGAACCTTTAGGAACATTCTGGAAACTTCTGGAAGATTCCTGAAACATCATAACTCATGCAAAACCTTTTACAACTTTCTGGATGTGTCCAGAACATTCCAAAGATATTTAGATCCATCTGAAATCTTCTGGAAGATATATATAACATCAGAATCCATCTGAAAGCATTTGAAACATTATGGAAGCTTCCAAAAGATTTCCGCATCACAATACATCCAAAAGCTTATAGAGCATTCTGGAAGCTTCCAGAACGATCCTAGCTTAACAGGTAGCAGTTAATTGTCAGGATATAGCTGCTCCCAATATGTACCAGACCTGCATTCACAAAACAGAAAGTCGAACAAAATAATAACAATATTAGCGGGTTCACATTTACTGTAATTTCACTCATCTCATCATTGATTATCATAGTTTCTCTGGATCCCTGCTACATAATAAGGACTACAACGGTTCAGTCAACTAAAAATGTCTAGTTTATATGTCAATCATTCCTGCAGAAGTAAATTAACACTCCACTAAAGATGACGATGACAGTGTGGTAGCATTGTTGTACTTGATATAATCCTTCTGAATCGATTTCAGAATTGTTCAAATATCTAATATAATGAAAATGTAGTGAATATATTTGTCATGCACAGTGTGTTGATAGTTACTTGGATATTTACAACTTTTTTTTTGCAAATGCATTTATTATGCATTTCGGTGGGCTTGCGACCCCCACTCGGGAAAAATACCTAAGCAAAGAAAAACAAACGGACAGCCTCGGATGCGGACAGACCCTATGTTGACGAACCACGACTGACTAAGGACATTCCTTCGGACATTCTGAGAATGGCTACATGGAATGTTAGTGGCATGAATGATGGCACAAAAGAGAGAGAGGTTCTGGAAGTGCTAGTGAATGCCAGGCTGGATGTATGTGGAATGACAGAGACCAAATGGAAAGGTTCAGATGTGAGAGAGTGGGAGTGAGGAATGGGAGTATGTGCTGGAGTGAGTGAAGGAACAGCGAAAGAAGGTGCGTGTTTATTTGTAAGTAACAAATGGAACGAATGTGTAAGAGAGTATGGGTCTGTGGGTTCAAGGATTGTGTGGGTGAGAATGAAAGTAGGAATACAAACGTGGGTGATTGTGTGTGTGTGTATGCCCCGACAGAGGATAAACTTGAAAGAAAGATTGAGGAGTTCTGGATGAAAGTGGAGGTGTGCCTGAAGAAGTTTGACAAGAACGAAAGAACATTTCTGATTGGGGATATGAATGGTAAGGTGGGTGATAGGAAAGTTGAGGGAGTGGTGGGAGGGTGGGGGGTACCATCAGAGGTGAATGGGAATGGTAGTGCACTTGTGGACGTATGTGTGGGGAGGAGGCTGTGGATAGCCAACACCTTCTTCCGACACAGAATGATCCACAGGTACACGTGGAAACGGGTGTGGACGATGAAGGATAAGATAGTAGTGGAACGAAAGTCATTGGTTGATTATGTATGTGTGGATGAACGAATGAAGAAATCTGTGATGGATGCTAGGGTGTATAGGGGCATTGGAGGGAGTCTGTCTGATCATTATGTAGTAGTAGCTAAGGTTAGGATACAAAAGAAGTGGGTGAGGAGAGCTGGAGGGAGGCGAGAGGAAGGTGGAATGGTGAGGAGGGTGGAGAGGTTACAGGAGGAGGAAATCAGGGAAGAGTACAGGAGAGCAGTAGAAAGACGACTAGGTGGGTTCGACCTGGAAGTTATGGAGGAAGTAAAGGAGATGAGCAAGGTGTTTAAGGAAGAGATCTGTGCAGCATGTGAGGAGGTGTGTGGAGTGAGGAGAAGAGGGAGGGGAGTGAAAGGTACAGCATGGTGGACAGAAGAGTTAAAAATAGCTGTGGAAGAAAAGAAGAAAGCATATAGAGAGTGGGTGGGTAGTAGAGGGAATGAAGATTTCGAGAGACAGAAACGAGCGACGTACGTGGAAAGTAAGAGGGTGGTGAAGAGAGTAGTGAAGGAAAGTAAGAGAAGAGTAGATGAGGAATTTGGACGGATTCTGAGTGTAAAATGGAGGGAGAGTAATAAACTGTTCTGGAAAGAAGTCAAGAAAGTTAGGGAAGGTAGCAAGGGAAACAGTAAGGGTGTGAAAGATAAGAATGGGAGAATGCTAGCCAAGAAGCAAGAGAGAGTCAAAAGATGGAGGGAGTACTTCAATGACTTGCTAAATGTAAGGAATGAAAAGCCAGCAAACATAGTTGGATATGGTATGGGAGGGAGAAGAAGAGAAGTAGTGCAGGAGGAGATGGGGATCAGGAGGTCAGAAGTGTGGGAAGCCATGAAAAGAGTGAAGTTGGGGAAAGCACCAGGAACAGATGGAGTGTGTGGGGAAATGTTGAGGTATGGTGGTGAGATAGTGATCGAATGGGTATGGAAAATGTGCAAACTAGCATGGGAGAAGGGGAGTGCACCCGATGACTGGAAGACTGGCATAATAGTCCCCCTATATAAGGGGAAAGAGGAGTGTGTGGTAACTACCGAGGAATATGTCTTCTAAGCGTAGCAGGGAAGGTATACAGTAGGGTAGTGATTGAGAGAGTGAGAGTGAGAACGGAGAAATGGATAGGCGACGAGCAGGGAGGTTTTAGGAAGGGAAGAGGATATGTAGATCAGATTTTTACCCTGAATTGTGTTGTAGAGAAATATCTGGAGAAGAAACAAAAGGTGTATGTTGCCTTTATGGACTTGGAGAAGGCCTATGACTGAGAGGATAGAGAAGGTTTGTGGAAAGTACTTAGAATATACGGAGTAGATGGCAAGTTGCTGAAAGCAGTGAAGAGTATGTATGAGGGTGCAAAGACGGCAGTACGTGTGGAGAGTGAGCAGAGCGAGTTCTTTGACCTGAATGTTGATTTGAAACAGGGGTGTGTGATGTTCCCATGGTTGTTTACTGTATATATGGATGGAGTCATGAAAGAAATGCTATCAAGAGCAGTGGATGTTGGTGTATCGCTGAAAAGGGAGGTTAATGAGTGGAAGCTGCCTATACTGCTGTTTGCGGATGATACAGTTCTGATGAGCAATAATGAATGGGAGCTGCAGGGTTTGGTAAATGAGCTTGGAACAGTGTGCGAAAAACGGAATTTGAAGGTAAATGCGGGGAAGAGTAAGGTTATGGTCTTCGAAAGGGGTGAAGTCACAGAGTGTGAGGTGAAGTTGAACGGTCAGGCTATGGAGATCGTCAGCTCTTTTAAGTATCTGGGCAGTGTGTTGAGTAAAGATGGTACTGTGGATGAGGAGGTGCGGGAGAGGGTGCAACGGGGAAAGAGGGTTGTAGGAACGTTGAAAGCAGTAACAAGAAATAGGGTGGTCAGTATGGAAGTGAAGAAGTCCTTGCATGGCAGTGTGGTAATCCCGAAACTAACTTACGGAAGCGAAGCATGGACGTTCGGGAAGAGACTTAAACCAAGAGTGAGAGTGGTGGAAATTAGTTACTTGAGAAGTGCGTGCGGAGTTACATGGAGGGATAAACAGACGAATGAGGAAGTCAGAAGGAGGTGTGGTGTGGAGGTAGATGTGCTGGAAAGTGTGAAAAGGAACAACTTGAGATGGTTTGGCCATATGGAACGTATGGAAAGCTAGAGATTGACTAAGAGGGTGTACGAGAGCGAGGTGGAAGGACAGAGAGGGAGAGGTGCACCGAAGGAGAAGTGGAAGGATGGAGTGAGGAAGTATATGAATGAAGGCAGTGATGGTTGGGAGGAGGGGCGTCGACTGACTGAGGACAGAGGTGCATGGGGGCGGTTCGTTCGTGTCCACACCTTCGGGGATCACGGCGTCAGGCAATAGATAGATAGATAGATAGATTTATTATGCACATATACACTCAACCCTCAGCTATCACTCCTAATTGGTGCAGCTATAGCCGCGCAGTAGCCGTAACCGCGATAGCCATACTGATGAACTAATGGGAATAATTCTAATTGGTGCCTGGGTGCCGAATTTGACAACTATTTTTCGTATTTTGCGATTTTTACCTAATAATTTCCACTGAACACTAACATAACATAATAATAATTATAAGAAACATTATAAAAGTAAATATAAGAACATATTACACCATCACATTTACCTTTTTAGATGTGTTGAGGGATTTAGGTGGGTTGGGTTCCGAGGCTAGGGGTGGCGAATTATTGGCCACTCCTACGTTGCTCTATCTCGTTCAGTATCCCTTCAACATCAAATCCTTCAAATTCTGAAGTGTCATCATCCACTGTATCCAATTCAAGTGCCGTAAGTAAAGGCTGTTCATCGATTTGTTGCCGTGGTCGAGGCTCACCGGAGGGGCCCGGTCGAGGCTCACCGGAGGGGCCCGGTTGAGGGTGGTCGGAGGGGCCTGGTTGAGGGTGGTCGGAGGGGCTTGGCCGACCACGAAAGAAGTCTGTGATCTGGCGTTGCTGGAGAGAGTTGATATGGGCATGGTACCTATCCTCATAACCTGCCAAGACCTGATTAAGTAAGGATGTCCTTGTTTCACTGTTCACGTTTGAATCTTGCTCAATAATATGCCGCATCTGTCCACCTAACTCTATGAGGAGTTTTATGTCGCTCATGGGAATGCCGTCCATTTGTGTTTCAACATTCTCTTCATCTTCTGCACTATCCTCCTGTCCTTCTTCGTCCTCCTGGAGTAGGTTTTCTGCTGTAACATTTGCTGGCCTCAACATTTCCCTGATATCCTCGCCAGTTGTCTCTGCAAAACCACGGCCAGCGATCCCTCTTGCCTCCTCTGCTGCTGCCTCTAACTCTGCATCCACTGACTGCAGCTCACCTGCCACTATTACCTGCCTGTCCTCTGGTAGACCCTCCAAAATGTTGCGCCATGCATGGTTGATTGTAGCCGGGGTTACATTCTTCCAGCAATCTACCACCAAGTCTATTGCCTTTTTGACATTGTAATTCTTCCAATACCGAATCACTTTTTTTTCAGATTCGGTATTTGCTTCAGCTTCCTCGTCCTCTTCTTCATCCTCACTATCCACCAACTGCTGAATAAGTTGATTGTCTTGTGTTGCCTGCCGCATCTGACGAAACTGCCGTCGAGAATATGCAGCCTTCACTACCGCAATCACCTCCTGGTCGAGGGGCTGGATTAGGGAGGTTGTGTTGGGAGGCAAGAATTCCACTTTCACGTTAGGGTTCTCCGTCCTCATAAGGGGTGAATGGCCAGGGGCATTATCCAGCAGGAGTAGAATGTTAAATCTAACGTTCTTGGCCTTGCAGTACTCCTTAACTTCCGCGACGAATGCTTCCTTAAACCAGTCCAGGGAGAGCTTGGCAGACATGTATCCTTTCTTGGAAGATAGCCAGTGGACATTTAGGTTGTTCATATCATGCCCCTTGTAAGCCCTAGGCCTCTTGGCACGATGAATGATGGTAGGTTTCAAGCAGCAGCTACCTGAAGCATTCATGGCGAAGAGCAGGGTGAAGCGTTCTTTTATCGCCTTTCTACCCCTAATTTTGGCTGACTTGTTGGTGATAAATGTACGTTTGGGCATTGTCTTCCAATAGAAGTTTGTTTCGTCCCTGTTAAATATTTGGTCTGGAGTGTATTGTCCCGCTTCTATGATGTTTTTCAGGGCCTCTGGATATGCACGAGCGGCAGGCCTGTCCCCACTAGCCGCCTCACCCGATACTTTAACACTCTTAATTGTATGGCGGATCATGAACTTGCTAACCCACCCTTTGGAAGCCTGAAATGCTTGGGGGTTATCCACACCAAGCTTACGAGCCACACTTTGATAAATTTCCTTGGCTGTGACCGTAATCTAACGTGTGTCCACGGGCAAGTTCCGCTTTGCCTGCTTATTCAAGTATCGCCCCAACACTTGTTCCGTCTTAAGTAGCACTGTATTAGAACTTCGAAAGGCATTCGATGCAGCAATTGATGGGACAAGTTTCATGTGACTTTTTATGTTTTCGCGCTTTTGATAAATCCCCCTCACTGTCGATTCATTCACTCCAAACTTCTTTGCCACACTCCTTTTTGTTTCACCTTTGCCTATTAAGTCCACAATTTCCTGTTTCTGAGCATACGTAAGTTTCTTTCTCTTCTTAATGTCTCGATTTGGTGCGGTCACATTACGCTGAGCGAAGGTAGGGGGATTCGGTGGCCGTTGGGGTGGGTTAGTAGCCATTGTTCACAGGTATAAAAACACTTCACAGCTTTCACCAGACAACAATGGGGGTACAAGTAAGACTGAGAAATTGTATGGGTGGCGGCCAATCACAGCGCTTGCTTCCCATGAGTCACGCCCAATCAGGGAGCGAGTATCGTAAACGTATGCTTGCCGCCCGCCTGGGAATTCCCAAGCCCGGGAATTTCCAATTTTGTTGTATTTTTGGCCACATTTGGTGCGTGATAGCCAGCTCATAGGCGTGCAAGCCATGGTCTGACAGCTTTTGGGGAGCAGGCGATAGCTGTGGAACGCGATAGCTAAGTGCGTGATAGCTGAGGGTTGAGTGTAATATGCATTCATGAATACAAAATATATTATACAAAATTATTGAGATATAATACTTGAAAATCATTAAATAAAAGTATATATAATTACAGTATTTAGATACATTTTGTATTTAAAGACATATTTAAGTATTTATCAAAGATAGTATTGCCCAATTCTGGGAATGGCAGCATTTATCAAGTGGAAGTTTGAATATCAGAATTCCTTCTTCCATAACACGTTTCTTCTTATTGCAGAGCTATGATAAAATCACTGGGACTAGTGACGTTAGGCCATATAGGTAGGAAGTTTGAATATTAGGGCGCGGTGCCATATTTCTATCAATAGCTTTTGTTATGTCAAGGGTTATAAAATTAGTTTCACTGTGAAGGTCAATTGTTTAATGAATTTTGTGTGTGTGACAAGGGCATATCATTATGTCTGCAGTGGAGCGTTCATGTCTGGATTCATAATTTTGCATATCATTCTTTAAGTTGTTGACTTCTAGATGGTTTGTATTATGATTATGTAGGATATTTTCAAATACTTGTTCAGAGTAGATGTGATTGCAATTGGTCTATAATTCAAATGGATCAGAATACCTTCCCTCCCTCGAAATTGGATGGATGTTAGCCTCCTTCCAAGAAGCAGGAAAGGAAGAGAAACGAATACATATGCATAAAAAACAACAGTTTTGCCAATATTGGAGCAAGCTCAGACGAACATTTGTTTTCTTCAGAACTGTAGGAGGGATATCGTCTGGACGTGGCTCATTAACAACTGATTGGTTGTAGGAGGGATATCGTCTGGACGTGGCTCATTAACAACTGATTGGTTGTCTACAACTAATTAAAATGCCCATTGTGAATTTTGAAGACAACATTTCTGGAGAAACTACTGTAAGTCGAGAGCAGAAACTTAATTATCTTTTAAGGTGGAGTTGTTGGTGAAAGTAGTGACAAAAACGTTAGCCTTCCCTCAAGGATCACTTGCTAAAACAGCTTCCTAGAAGCTCGGTGTGCTCAACCGCCTCTGGGGGTTCTTTACCCCTGTGCAGCTTCTTGCTCTGTACAGAGGCACTGTGCGTCCATATATTGGGTATTGTTCGCATGTGTGGGGAGGATCCTCTCACACAGCACTTCTCGACAAAGTAGAGAAGAAAGTATTTTTTTCTAATTAACTCACGTCCACTCACTGACTCTTAGCAATCTCTGTCTCTTCGCCGCAGTGTTGTATCTCTCGCTATTCAACCGCTATTACAATAATCATTGTTCCTCAGAGCTCTCTCAGGGTATACCACCTCCTCTATGTAGAGTATGTAGCACCTTGCAACACAATCCCATCCCTACTCTGCGTAACTCTCCAATCCAAGAGTGAAACAATATTCCCGAACTTTCTTCTATTCAACAGCTGAGCTCTGGAACTCTCTCCCTGAATCCATCTTCCCCTCATCCTATGACTTAAATTGCTTCAAACTCTGTGTGTCCAGGCATTTTGGCTCGAACATTCCTCGATTTTGGGCCTGTCACTCTTTCAAATGGGGGAGGCATTCGTCACAAGCAGTTTTGCCTTTTGACTTCCTCATCCACACATAACAAAGACAGACAAAAATACAGTGGCGTAAGGATCACAGGGGTGATAGTTTGTGGAGATTGTAAATGTTTGGACTGATAGTTAAAACAAAAAGTCAAACACATAGGGTTGTGCTCGTGGTTATCTGGTATGTGTGTTGGTTGTTTGGCGAGTTGAGTGAGATAAAATGAGTCAGCGACGAGTTCATATTGAAGACCAGTATCATCAGTTCAGGCTGAACAAGTTACCCATTCAACATCATGGACATTAATGTGGAGAGAATGCCTATATAAGTGCATTAGAGTGAGGTGGAAGGGTAGAGAGGGAGAGGCAGATCGAAAGTGATATGAAGATATACAGTTGAGCGGATGGAAATGGTGTTGGGTGGGAGGAGAGGCGCTGGCTGAAGGATGACAGAGTGGCATGGAGCCCTTTCATTCAAGTACACCCCCTTGCAGATCAAGGCGTTTAATAATATGTGGATAGACTGTGATCGTCCCTTTATAAAATTATGTAGCTTGCAAGTATGAATTGTACACAGCCACGTATTTAATTTAATTGAATATATTAAGAATATGAAAACATTATGGTTTGTTATTTAACCCTTAATTAGCGGCTCACCACATAAGTCGAGTTAAATAAAGCTGGACTATGTGGCGGCGCTCGACATAACTCGAGTGGCAATTTCAGCACGTAATGTTGCTGAGAGAGAGAGACAAATGGTGGCAGGAGACTAGCGAGCGTATGACTGCTCCAGACCACCGCGGCGAACCTACTGACACGAATCTCAGCTCCCTCCTCCCTCTCTCACTCGCTACATACTGAATTATATGGGGAAAGTACCGAATTACATGCTTTTTGCACTCGCGTTGCACGGTTATTGCAAGAAAACTAGCCATCATAAAAGGATCGTTATGGTGTCATTCGAAAGCTCTGTTTATGCCCTTTCAGGGATAGGTACTTGTTTTACGTTCTGGGTCTTATTTAGGCATGAAAATGATCACGTAAACAGCCCTATTTTGGCTAAAAACACCCCGCTGTGCGGTACATATAAATAAACTGCATAGGCCGCTCGTAAGGTGTTAAGAAATAGAAGTATACAATGGACATACTAAAGGCCTAATCGAGTGTAGTGGATTAATAGCTTGGACACTCGTTCTGAATGTCGGAGGTTCGAGTCCAGCTGGGAGTATAAAAACATTTGTTAGCTCACGTGTATTTGTGAGATATGCTTGATATTAATGACTCTCGTGTTTGGCTGAGCGAGAATTAAAATGAAATCTCTATAACCCGAGTGCGTGGGGGATCTTGTAAACATCCCTGTATGGTATCCTGGAATATGGATCCTCCGACTTGTGCATGAATTAAAATACATTCTCCAAGTAGTTGTAGGATTTCCCGTCTCCTGGATATAAGTAGGACAAGGTTAAGATTCCTTTATCATGCCGTGGTGTGGCTTGGACACTCGTTCTGAATGTAGGAGGTTCGAGTCCGACTGGGAGTACATATATACAGTATATGAGGAGGCTGCAGGTACCAGCCAAACAGGACGGTACTCCCGGGGAGTGCTGCAGGTGGATGATACGGACGGCTGGTACTCCTGTTTCACCATTTGGCCTTTCTAGCTGATCCTTTCTGTGCCTCATTAATATTGAAGGCAAACCCATTTTGTCCTCCAAAACACCTTCTCGTCATTACATACATTATACTACAAATACATTACATACTACACTACGTTACAGAATTTGCACTTCAATGATGACACTATATCGCCCAGTCTCTGAGTCTCCAGGGGGAGGGGACTAAAAATGCCCCCATCGGATCGACCCCTAGATTCGACTCCGCAAAGTGTCATGGACCTCTTCCTGATACTCTATCTATCAATTTGTGTAACATTCACGGCCTTTCCATTAACTTCCTCTCTGTGGAACACCATCTCTCCTGTACCAAACCTGGCTTAATTATGCTCACAGAAACCCAGTTGTCTAGGGAAATAGACAGAAAGCACTTCACTGCATCCTCGTACTATCTCTATCCTCCAGCCGTCCGGCTGGCTCAGTTGATAGCGTGCCTGAATCCCATCTTGAAGGTCTAGCGTTCAATCCCCGCTCAGATTGAAAAGTTTTTCTGGGATATAGCCGGCGGTTACCATCTCCCCATGAGCAAGGGGGATGGGTAATGGTCTCTGGTAGACTGAAGAAAGCCAAGCGCTTGTGAATCCTCGAAGGAGGAGAACGAGCGCTATATAAGTAACCAGAAGATTATTATTATTATTATTATCATCCTCAATTCTAAACCTAAAGATGGATATTGTGTTTACGTACGCAACAATCTTTCTCACTCTTGTGTTCCCAACTTTGACTCTCTGGCTTAAGCTATCTTGTCACTCTTTCACTAAATATACCTGTGGTGTTTATGTTTGCCCTAATTCTACCGACAATCCAAAATTCTTTAACTATCTTACTTCTAAAGTGGAACACATTCTCTCCATCTCTGTATTCTCTGAAATCTCTATCAAAGGAGATTTCAATGTGCACCACTGACAATGGCTCTCCTCTCAATTAATTGACCAACCTGGTGAACAAGCCTACATGTTTTCTATCCTAAATGACCTAGAGCCGTTACCTCAGCACCCCACCCGTATCCCGGATCGCCCTGGACATTCTTTACTTATTTCTAACCTCTAACACTTCTGCTTACACTGTAAATATGTTATCTCCATTGAGCTCCTCTGATCATAACCATATCACTGTTACCTCACCTGTCTCTCCAGTACGGCCTTCTGCCCCCCAACCCCCCCCACCCCCACCCCCCAAGTCGGGAGTGCTTTCTCTGACTGGGAGGGTTTTTGGCAGTATGTCTTTGATTTTTCATTGGAATGATTATTGGTTCCGTTGTCGGGGACTCTCAGAGAGTATAGAATGCATTACTGAGGTATTCCTTTCAGGCATAAAGGCATACATTCAATTTTCTTGCACTCAAACTAACTCACAAAAATCTTTGTAATTTTATAAAACTATTTATAATTCCAAATGTTTTTAGCATTTATCTTCCTATAGTCTACTTTCAGATCGCTAGTATGGTTTCCTTAAGGGACACTCTATAATGTCCAAACTACCCTATTTCGGTTTCTATCCATCCATATGTGCCTTTGTCTCTAATTTAATTTCTAACCGGTCCATAGCTGCAGTTGGGGATGGCCATAGCTCACTTCCTCAACCTATAAACTCTGGTGTTTCTCAGGGTTCTGTCCTTTCTCTAGTTCTCTTTCTAATAATTATTCGTTAACGATCTCAATTGTACCTCTAGTTCCATCCATTCATTTACTGATGACTTTACTGTACCTCACACTATTCAACTATTTTGTTCTCAACAACCTAGCATGGAATCACTCCTAAATACACATATTTTCTGATCTATCAATTATTTATGATTGGGGTACAGAAAATCTTGTTACTTTTAATGCCTCCAAGACCCAATTTTATCATCTATCAACCTGTCACAATTTTTCACAAGACTTTCAATTACTCTTCAAAAATACACAAATTGACCTTTCATATTATCTCAATATCCTTGGTGTATCTTTTTCATCCAACCTTTCACTCTTGTTGAAACGGCTTCCCAGAAGTTAGGTGTACTCAACCGTCTCTGTGGATTCTTCTCCCCAGCAGAGCTTCTTCCTCTACATAAAGGCACAGTGCACCCTTAAATCAAGTATTATTCACATGTGTGGGAAACTTCCCCATAATACACTTCTGGAAAGAGTAGAGTCAAAAGCATTTTGCCTCATCAACTCACTTCCTCTTACTAGTTCCCTACATTATCTGTCAACAGACCGCACATAATTTCCTTTCCATTTCTAACTTTCTATAAATTCCTTCAGGTGGTTTCCAAGATCTGCAAGCTAATTCACTTCCAACTGTTTTCATGCACGGCAATTGCTGGACGGACGGAGGGTGAGGAGAGATCCTTCCTCTTGCTATCCTTTCCTTCCACTTTCCCTTATTCACTTGTTAACTATCTCTACTGGAATTAAGTCTTGACCACCTCGCTGGGATAGTAAGGTCTATCTGGTCAGTGTATCTATGTAATTCTCTTTCACTCTATGGCTATAACAACAATCAGTGTTCTTCAGAGCTCTCTCAGAGCATATCCCCATGCTTACGACGACTGGGAGGCACCTGTTTTTCAACACACTCCCACTCCTATCCTGTCAAAGTCTCTAACCCAAAACATAGCAAATGTTCTCAGTCTTTCTTCTACTCAACAAGTGAACTCTGGAACTGTGTCCCTCAATCAATCGTTCCTTCATCCTATGACTTAGACTACTTTAAACTTCGTGTGTCCAGGCATTTTGACCCCAACGTCCCTTGAATTTGTCACTTTTCTTGGCTTTGGGGTGAGACACGTTGTTACAGCCAGCTTGCCTTAGGTCTCCTTCATACACATAGACAACAAATCTCTCTCTCTCTCTCTCTCTCTCTCTCTCTCTATATATATATATATATATATATATATATATTATATATATAATATATTAAGTATATGCCAACATGCGATATTAAACTAATTCAATCAAGTCCATTCAGGAAGAATATCACCGGCGGTTTTAGTTATGAATTTTGTTTGCACTATATATTCCCCACTCTGTAGCAAAATGCGGCCAATATGCGAGGCTAGTATGATCTCTGTCTCTCTCTCTCTCTCTATCTGTGAAGCGGCTGTGATAGAGGAGTACAAAGGAGTGCAAAGGAAATCAAGCAACAACAGACCTAGTGACCCCTCTAGGCTGCTTGTCCTCCAAAACACTGAGGATCAAGTGTCCAAACAGTGGTTTAGAGTGGGTAAGGGAAAATTGGAAAGGGAACTACTGCCCTGGAACTAATGTCCGTGGCAGGATTAGGAAGTTAGTAGGGGACAGAGGGGTTAGTAACATAACACTTATAAGCTTAGTGATCTTTCGTATAACTGGGAAAAAGAGAGTAACGTCTTAGTAATATACAGTATATACGCAATAATCCTTGATGAATTTGAGGGGGGAATTAGATAAAGTTATTAATTTACAAACACAGTCAGTCACGGGTTTGTTGCAAGATATTTGTCTAGGCAAAGTTTAAAAGAATCAACAGTGATGCAGTCTATAACATCTCGGGGAAGCCCATTCCACAAGTTGACAACTCGATTAAAGAAGAAATTCTTAGATTCGTGTGAGTTAAAAGATTTACTAATAATTTTGCAACCGTTTCCCCCCATGGTCGATAGTAAAGTACTTAATACAGTTCAGTGTGTGGTGGAGTGGTCTTGCCACTGGCCTGGTAATCCAAAGGTCCCGGGTTCAAATCCCGATGTATCAATGGGAAGATATTATTGGGATGGAATTTGTGCTGTACCTAGTATCAGTGCATTACCACAAAGCCCACCGAAACGTCAATAAAATACCCTCATTGTTCCCTGATTAAATAGCACTGTATGAATATTCCCATATTCAAAATATGCTATAGGGGTGCAATGCCTGGTGAGTTATCTGCTCAACAGGTGGCGTTGTGTGTGTGTAAGTGTGAGAGTCCGAGTGTAGTGGGTGAGACAGTGAAGCACGGGAACGAGATGGCTTCAGAGAAGGGGTCGTTTCGGGTCATGAGTGAGCACCGTGCCTCATGTGAAGGCAAGATGGCAGGTGCTCGTTGTGCTCTACGTGCTTCACATGTCTCACTCCCTAGACTGGAACAAGACCTCACGGGCTTCACTGTTCATTGTAAAGCGGTGAATGTTAAGGCTCTCAGCCTATGCCCGAGAGGAAGTAAGTTGGAATATAGAAAAAAAAAAAAAAAACAAAAAAAAAAAAAAATA